>JASDFA010000008.1:62090000-62300000 GCA_035772735.1 Datura wrightii | reverse complement strand
TGGATTTCTAATTGGGACTCTATATGAAATCATTAAAAGGCTCTATAGGGTGATCCTGGACTCCAAGGAGAGAGCAAAGTGGTGATTCGTTAACCCCAATGTTGACGTCCCTCACCGTCACCATATCCTGATAGTGACTTGGGCTGTAGAAGCATAGATTTGCAAATAGCTCCAAAACCAAACTGATATTTATTTTCCTTGGGTATTGGGACACTTGTGACTACCCATAGTTATTATAGCCTGGTAGATGAGTAGGAAGTTCCTCCGAAGAGAGGGCTCAATCAACTATCTTTTCATGTGAGTACCCTATCAAAAATTTTAAAATTTTTCTCACCCCACACTTAAAATATTCTATGTCCGCAAAGCATGAATTGAACTTCAAAAAAGGGTTAGGGATACTTCCAAAGGCCTCTAGGCCTAGCTAGCAGCATGTTTTGTCAAATTTTTGACACATGGGTCTATGACCCCACATTTGTGCTGTTCCATGCTCCATCGCTTCTATTATTAAGGGTACTCAGATTTCCCCTTTCACCGTGCTTAACTCACAAAAACAACAATAAAGTGAAAATAAACAAAATTAAAAACAAACGAATAAGAAATTGTACATGTGGTACCCTTAGGTTACCTCCCAAGCAACACCTGATTTTATATCGCGACATGACGTGAACCATCCTTTCTCAAGATGTTCTCAAACAATTCTTCCCTTTCAAGAACCATCTTCTCTTTTTCTTTACTCTTGAGAGTAAAGCCTCCACACTTTTCCTCTTCACCTCCATCACCTCTCTCACCAACTTCTTTGGCACTTGTTCAACAACAAGCTCAGGCTCTCTCATTGAGAGATCTTTTAGAAATGTACCTTTGAAATCAACCACCCCACACTCATTCTCTGTTAGTACATTAATCTTGCAAAGATCTCTGTAGTGTGTTGGGGGGTTGAGCTCCTCCTCATCATATACCCTCATTTTCATATAGCTCCTCCCGTGGCCAGGAATGGGCGTCCCAAGATGAGGGGTACCTTATCATCAACCTCAAAATTCAGAATTGTAAAATCAGCAGGTATGATGAATTTACCTAATTTGATGAGAAGATCCTCAATAATCCCCTCGGGGACCACTTTTGACTTATTAGCTAGCTGCAACATCACTCTGTAGGCCTTGGTTTTCCTAAACCAAGTGTATTGAATAGTGATAGGGGCATCAAATTCACTGTAGCCCCTAGATCACACAAGGCCCTCGTCACTTCTTTTCTACCTGTTTGTACAGGGAGGATGAAACTCCCTGGGTCTTTGAGCTTTTTGGGCATCTTGCTCGTCACCCTGAAAATGCACTCTTCAGTGAGTGCTATAGTCTAGGCATCCACTAGCCTCATCTTGTTGGCCACCATATCCTTCAAGTACTTAGCGTACTTAGGTATTCCCTGCAAAATATCAATAAGAGGTAAATTTATATGAAGTTCTTTGAAAATATCAAAGAATTTCTGGAAACAAGCACATTTCTTGCTCTTCTTGAGCCTTTGCAGGAATAATGGTGGTGGTCTCTGAAGTGGCTACACTGCTAATGAGGAATTGTATTCTGCACCTTTCTGATGATTTCTCTTTTTAACTGATGGATCCAGTCTGACCAACTATAGCTACACCTCATTCTTCTTCTCTTTTGTTGGTGCATCAACCAACTATTTGCCAATTCTCAGACTTATGGCCATGACTTGCCGTGGGTTTGTATTTGTATCACTGGGTAAACCTCCTGATAGTCTATTATGATGAGCCACTGCTATTTGTCCCATCTGCTTCTCTAAGTTACGGGTAGCAAGCTGCTGATTTTTAAGTTCTAAGGCCATCTTTTCCTAATCAATTGCCATTTAAGTTTGATTAGCCATGATTTTATACAACATCTCCTCAATGTTGCTCGATTGGCCACTGGTTTGTCAGCCTTATTGCTGGTACTGCTACTATTGAGGCTTTTGATAATCTTCCCTTGATTACCACCCCAAGAAAAGTTAGGGTGATTTTTCCAGTTTCGGTTGTAGGTATTTCCATCGCTCCGGTTGTTCCTTTGTACATTACCCACAAAGTTGACTAACTATGGATTCGCTCCGCAAGAGACTGCACCATGCCTACTATTTTGACAAATTTCACACTAGCTAGGAGCTGGTTGCACTGCATTTACTTGTGCCTGTGGTTTTGCCATACTTAGCTTGCTGAACTGAGTCGTCATTTGGTGCTGAAACGAAGCTAGCTGGGCGGCCAAGGCATTCACACTATCCACTTCAATCAACCTAGGCACTCTTTTGCCTGCCCCTCTGGATGAATCACTATGCCATTTTATATTTCCTTATGCAATCCTGTTCAATAGAGTGTATAGCTCATCGTATGTCTTCTCCAGTGCTTGCCCACTTGATGTAGAGTCTAACAATATTTTTGTATGTGGGTCCAGACTCTTCACAGAAGTGTGGGCTAACACTTCATTTGACTGTTGATGATGAGGGCAGTCTCTCAATAATGACATGAAGCTCTCTCAAGCCAAATAAAGATTTTCCTATGGCCTTTGCTTGAAACTGAGTATTTCACTTCTCAGTTTTGCTGTTTTACCTGATGGGAAGAATCGGATGAGGAACTTTCGGGCCAAGTCATCCCATGTAGTGATGGAGTTTAGTGGTTTTGCCTTCAACCACCTCTTTGCTTCTCCCAATAGTGAAAATGGGAAAAGCATTAATCTCACATAGACAGTCGACACTCTGGGTTGGGGGGTGGTGGACGAAAGTATCACTGATCTCCAAGAAGTTCTGCAAATGTTGCTGTGGGTCTTCATGTGTTATCTCGGTGAACTATCCATTCGAATGCAGCAACTGCACCATATTTTGTTTAAAATCAAACTTAAGAGCTGAATGTCGAACCCATAGGGACTGGATTTTAAGTGAATTATTGAGTTCAAGTTATTAAATCAAATTTCAAAAGTGCTAGTTTTCAAGTTTTTGTTGTTGAGACTAAATCTAAGTGCGATCACAAAGTAATTGGAAAAACAATAATGAGAAACATCTAGAGTTAAAGCCAAACAATCACGTAAAGTTAGAATTCATATTGGTTCAAATATACATCTTCATTTGTTGTCTCAAAAGATAAATGCAATGTTCATGGTCTTTCGAGCCTCTAAACATAATCGAATTAGCCTCACAACTACATCGTTGAGCGAGGATGTGACAACCTAAATCATAAGCAATTATCTACATGGAGTGGTTTATGGGGTTAATGCCCTTGATTATGGACTTTCGAACCTCTAATTATTAAACCTAACTTGGCTTCACAACTACATCAAAGAGCAGTGATGTGACAATTCCATCCTAGGGTCTAGCTATCTCCCATTTTATAATCGAACGAGGCGAATTAGGTATAATTCTATCCTAACCACGAATCAAGTCTTGAAGAGTTGAATTCACTTCTTACATTCTTAGTTCTAACCTAGGTTTGCTTTTTTGAGTTTGCCTAAGAATAACACATGCATTTTGATGGTGATCAATCATCAAAATGATTAAAATCAATTTATTAAAAGCAATAATGCAAGACAAACAATAATGAAGAACTTGAACCCAGATGGAATTAAATAAGTACGTTCATGTTTTGTGGCCTCAACCCTAGAAGAAGGGTTTTAGCTACTCAAGTTAATACAAGAATTCATCCTTGTGTTTGAATTCATGAAATACAAGAGTGCAAAAAATAAAAAAAAGAACCTTGGGTAGAGTTTCCTTCGTTCTCCCTTTGCTCCTATGTGTTTTTAGAACTTAATACGTGATGATCAAATTAAATAACCTAAGTGTGCTATTTATACTTGATGAAATTTATGCGTGTGAAGACCCCCTTCGTGCCACGCTGCTGGTCGCACAACTTGGCCTCTGTGCCGCAGAGGCTTACTAGATGGGCACTGCTGGCATGGGCATCGGGCATGGCACAAAAGTTGGCACGGAGAATAGCCGGCATGGCACGGCTCCAAAGCACAACAGTGCTTAGCGTGGCACAGTTGTAGTACGCAGGCACACTGCCTCAACTACTTATCACACGCACACATGCGTGACACGATGCTGGTTGCGTGCTTGGCCCAACGTGGCATGGCTTGGACACGCCAAGCTGCTGGTGTGGCACGCTGCCCTTGTGCGGTAGTATACTCCTTATGCCAACTTCATGAAATCTTTATCGTACTTCAATTCGAGCTTCCTTTTTGCTTATGCATCCTCATATTAAGCCTTTCCTTAGCATATTTCACCAGCAAACATGGCTAATCACATTGGTTAGTTCTTGCACAAAATTATACACATAATTACATGAGATTACACTAAAATTAAGGTAAAAATATGACTAAAGCTTGGGTATAAATATCACTTGGGCACGTAAATATGCCCACAATCACAACGCTTACCTCATTCATTCACATATCAAAGCTCACAGATTGTTTTGACTCGGGGCATGGGGATATACATAATTGGCTTCTTGCTCCCCCTTTTTTAGATTGACTCTTTGTGGCTAGAAGGATTGTGTCTATACTTCTCTTTTTAGGGGTTCATAAAGATGAGTATGCACCATTTGTATCTTTTGAGCACCCCATATTTCCTACAATACAATGATACAACAAGAGTTAGTGCCCATTAAATCAACCAAAAGGGGGTACACATAATCCCACACTTATTTTACACTGTCCTATAAAATATTATTTAATTACTAACTAACTACGAAAGAAACACAAAAAACACAAAAAATTGTGGGCTTATGGGATGGTGGTTGTCAGACCACTACCAATATCGAGAAGAAGATTGTGTCATCAATGCCCCAACACCCCGTTTTAATTTTCTTGCAAATTCTTGGTGCTTATGAATGCCTAAGGATGCTATAATCAATTATTAGTGAATTTCCACTCAATATTTCACAATAACACTCTAAAACAATGTTAAGACATTCTATCGAACATCTTGTGGGAATAGAACTAAATTTCTTCTTTGAAGAATAATATAAGGTGTTAAACCCTCTCCAGTTAATGTGGAATTTTAGTTTTATCCTAAGCAATCAAAAGAAACAAGAATCTTGCATTCCCCACTTAATTCACGCTCAAACCCATCACCCCACACTTAAAATTCAATAACACTAGTATCTTTGAGAACAATGGAAAAGAGGATCACGGATTCTTCCTTGTAATGGAATAAATAAGTTATAGTTCTCTTTCCTTGTATTGTTGATTGAAGAAAGAGTCAACTTTAAAAGAAGATCTTGCTTCTAATTATGGAAGTTATGGGAGAGGGGGAAAGCTTATGCTTTTTCTTAAAAGAAATGGTTTTGGGAGAATGGGATTTTTTTGGGGCGGGGGTCCAATTTTATTTTTGATAAAAATTTTTGGACTATCTGTGCTTTGCGCCACCCTTTGCATCGCAAGTTTGGTTCAACTGATTTCTTCTTATTGTACTGAGGTGGTGCGAATAGACCACCCCCTTGGAATCAAATGTACCTTGTCACGTAATCCTTTGCGTCACAAGGGGTGGCACAACTGGTTTCTAATTTTATGATTTTTAGAGCATTATTTTTTTATAGCCCATTTACGATCCCATCCAAGCCCTAAAAAATTCAAAATACACTATATATAAAAGTTAGATTTCCTTCAAATAAGAGCCTTAATTAAGGTAGTGATATGACACTTTTTTTAAATATAAATTATAAATCATTGGTTTCCTCTCAAGCAACACTTAATTTAATGTCATGGCACAATAGAGGTCCTTTCAATCCTCCTTTAGATATATAGAGGTCCTCTTCTGCTCAATGTCTCTATCAAAGTAATGTTTTGCTCTTTGACCATTCACTAGGAACATCTTGATAGACTCTAATGGTTTTAGCTCTACTGCTCCATGTGCAATCACTCTAACAATATTAAAAGGTCCTGACCATTTGGACTTTAGCTTCCCTCCAAATAGTTTCAGCCTTGAGTTATTTAACAATACTTTTTGCTCGGCCTCAAAATCACGACGTTGAATATGCTTGTCGTGCTATCTTTTAGTTCTCTCTTTGTACAACTTTCCATTCTTATATGCGTTGAAATGAAACTCATCAAGCGCATGAAGCTGTAATAATCTCTTCTCATCGGTGGCCTCCATATCCATATTCAACTTTTTGATTACACAGTAAGCTCTGTGCTCCAGATCTATAGGCAAATGACATGCCTTACAAGAAACCAACCTATACAGAGAGGCTTCGATATGGGTTATGTAGATAGTTCTATAGGCCCAGAGAGCGTCATCCAACTTGAATGACCAATCTTTTCTGTTTATGCTCACTTTTTTTTCGAGAATCCTCTTAATCTCTTGATTAAACACCTTAACTTGATAACTAGTTTGAGGATGATATGTTGTCGCCACTTTGTGCCTCACATTGTACTTAGCTAGCAAGTTATTAAATATCCTATTATAGGAATGCATGATTTCATCACTTATGATGGCTCTCGTGGTCCTAAAACGGGTGAAGATATTCCTTTTTAAGAATCTGGCTACTACACTCGCATCGTTTATTGGGAAAGGTATTGCTTTCACCCGTTTTGATAAATCATCGATTGTTATTAGGATGTAATATTTCCCTTTATACAGAATGAAAGACTTTATGAAATTAATGTCCCGTCAATCAAAAAGTTCTATCCCCACAATGCCATTCTGAGACATCTTATGTCATTGATATATTTCCTGTTCTCTAGCAATTGTCACATGCTTTGACAAAGTCATGCACATCCTTGAACAGGATGGGCCATTATTTACCTAACTGTTGTATCTTTATTATTGTTCTATCGCCACATGGTGCCCACCATAAGGAGAGGAATGAAACTTTCAAGTATTGTACTCACCTCTTCCTATGGAACACATCTCCTAGCTAGATGATCTAGACCTAACTTGTTTAGATAAGGCTCATCACCTACATAAAATCTATTATCATGGCGGAGTCGCCTCTTGCTATCTTGAGTGTCACCTGGAGGGTATATTCCGCTCATTAGAAAATTCATCATGTTAGCATACCATGGCAATTCTGGCACCTCTAAAGTGAACAACTGCTCGTTTGGGAAGGCTTCCTTGTTCTTTATATTCTCATCCACATGACGTTGGTCTTCTAATCTTGACAAGTGATATCTACTTGGTCCTTTGTGCTTTTTCTATCTCGCACCTCTATGTTGAACTCTTATAGTAGTAGGATCCCTTGAATGAGCCTGGGTTTTTTAATCTTTCTTTGCGAACAAGTACCTTTCTGTTGTCTGATTTGTGTACATAATCACCTTCGTACCTACCAATATGCTCTAAACTTGTTAAAGGCATAGACCACCACCAGTTTTTTGTAATTGTATAATTCTTCTGCGCAGCGTCAAGTGTCTTACTCACATAGTAAACAATATTAAATCTCCTGTCCATGTTCTGCTCAAGTACAGATCCAGTATAAAAATCTCTAGCATCACACATTAGAATGAATGACAAGGACCAATCAGGTGCTATAACAATGGGTGCAACCACTAATTTCCCTTTCAAACCTTCAAATGCCTTCAGATTGGCTTCATTGAATAAGAATTTCACATCTTTCTCAAGTAATCTGCACATGAGAGTAGCTATCTTTGAGAAATTTCTAATGAAGTGCCTGTAGAAGCCTGTATGGCCTACAAAGCTATGTATCTCTTTCACAGATAGAGGTGGTGGCAACTTCTCGATTTTCTATACTTTAGCTTTGTAAACATCAATACCTTCTTTAGATATCTTGTGCCCAAGAACAAGGCCTTCACGAGTCATGAAGTGACACTTCTCCCAATTTAGAACAAGATTTGTCTCTACACACTAGGCTAGCACAACATCCAAATGTCTCAGGCACTCATTAAAGAAATCACCAAATGCATAGAAGTCCTCCATGAATACCTTTACATACTTTTCCACTACGTGGGTGAAAATAGCTATCATTACCTCTATAAGGTAATTTAAGCATTGCTGAGTCAAAATGGGATCATTCTAAATGCAAAGACGCGATACAAAAATGTAAATGTAGTCTTATCTTGATCATATAGTGCTATCATGATTTAGTTATAGCTAGAGTAACCGTCTAATAAGCAGTATTAATCATGCCCAGCCAGTCGATCCAACATCTGATCCTTGAAGGGCAGTGAATAGTGATCTTTTCAGGTGACCATGTTCATCTTATGGTAATCAATGCAAATTCGCCTGTCTATCACTATTCTTTGGGTCACTAGTTTATCTCTCTCATTTCATACAACCGTTATCCTTTTTTTGGGATGCATTAGTCCGGGCTCACCCAATGACTGTGAAATGGGGTAAATAACATAAGCATTAAATGACTTGACCACATTTTTCTTGAAGACCTCTTTCATAATTGGGTTCAAATTTCTTTGTCACTTAATACTAGGCCTGGAATCTTACTCTAGAAGAATTTTATATATGCAAAATGAGTTGCTAATACCTCTAATTTCAGTTATATCCAACCAATAGCCTAAATTCTGCCTCCCACCACTCGCAACACTTTTTCAACCTGCATATTAGATAACAAGGAAGAAAGGATGACGAGCGGTATTTTATTAATATGCAAGTAAACATAATACAAATGAGGAGGTAAGGGTTTCAGATTAAGGAGTGAAGCCTCATCAAGTAAGGTGTTTGGCTTCTTCTAGGTATTATGTCTGTCGAGCTCCTCGAATGTCACATCTCCTCTCATATATGCAAATTTTTCAAGGATGTAAAGACACTCCTTTATCTCTTAATCTTTAATTAGCTCATCACCATAAGCCATAACTCTTCCTAAAGGATCCTTGTATGTCAGGAAATTGTCTAGTGCTACATCTATAATCGGTGGCTCTACCATAGTGATGGCTTTCAGTTCTTCATAATGGGTTGGTAGTCTGGTGTCTTTGAATACATCAAATGTAGCCTCTGTACTATCTACTGTCATGGACATCTTAACTAACTTAACTCTTATTACCATATCGATAGTGGCCAAAATTTCCTTCCATGGATGATGGACACTGTTTTGTCAGTCTCATAATCAAGAATAATAAAGTCAACTAGGAGTATAAATGTCCCTAATTTTATGAGCACATATTCAATAATGCTATTAGGATACGTTGAAGACCTGTTTTCTAGTTGCAATGTTACAGTAGTTGGCCTTGGTTTACCCAACCCTAGAGTTTTAAACATTGAGATAGGCATTAGGTTGGTATTTGCAACAAAATTGCATAGTGCTAACCCCACCTCTAGTCTCCAATGAGAATAGGCATGATGAAAATACCTAGATCCTTCAACTTCAAAGGTATTTTGCTCCTCATTTCTCAAGTTGCATTCTTCTGTAAGCGCCCTAATTTCAAACTCAGTCAAATGTCTTTTGTTCTCAATAATTTCTTTTAGATATTGTGTAATTTTGGACATCCTGCAATAGCTGCACCAAAGGTATGTTAACATGTAGCTATTTCAGAATTTCCAAAAAAATTCTTACATACTGAGTCTGCTTTTCTCTTGAAGTCTTTGAGGAAAAGGTGGTGATGGCTTAGCTACCATAAGCTTGGGCTGCTCAGTGACTAGCTCAAAAATAACTTTCACTCTCTCTAATCCTTGTGTCGATACAAGTTATACATATGATTTATTACCTTTTTATGAAGCCTTCTCCAATTCTCTTCCGTTCCTTAAGGTGATTTCACTGGCATTTTCTTTTGGATTCTTTTTTGTGTTACTAGGAAGTGCCCCCTAAGACTAATAGTCTGGCTACTTCCATCTACCCCATCTGGTGCTCAAGCTCGTTAGTGAACTTTTTCATTCTATTTACAATTTGCTTTTGTTATCCCATTCACCGCTTCATGATCTTTTCCAAAGAACTACTGGGTTGTTGAGTCTGTGGTAGTTGGAAATTATTTTATGGCCTTTGGTAGTTTTGATTTACCCTACATAAGTGGTTCGATGGGTTTCTATAGTTCTGATTATATTTGTTTCCTTGATATCTCCCTACCACGAATCTATTTGCCCACATAATAGATAGAATCAGGATTTAAAGTACATCCTGAGTAAGCATGACCCCCTCCACATAATGTACACATGGCAGACATAGGATACACTTGTTGAACTTGATTTACATTTAGCGTGGTGACCAACTAGTTTATAACACTGACCAGTTAGCTAATGTCTAATCGTAATGCAACCACACCATCTACTTTTAATCTTTCTGGTGTCTTTTGTGCCACAAAACCTCTGCCGGATTGTCATGCCCCAAGACTACACCCTGGACGTACACGGTACTTGAAGTCACAAGTGACCCCAAGTCGACCCTTGATCTTTCATACACTGGTATTCTGAGCAAACAAGCACAACGGAACTTAGAAACAATATCATAAAGCATTTATTGAAAACAAATCTGGGAACATAAAGTTCAAAACACTTGAATAATATTGATAAATCTGAAAATCATGTCTGTCTGAAAGCCATCTAATAGAGGAGCTGCTGGGACAATTCCCCAGCTAACTCTAAGTCTAACTGAAACTAATAAATGACTAAAAGAAAGAAATAATGCCCCTGGATGATGAGGACTCACACTTCACTGCTGAGGTGGAGAATCTGAACTGCAGCAACTAATAGTACTGAGTCTGAGAACCTGCAGTTGTATCATGAAATGATACAACATAAAAGTATGCGTCAGTACTTTGAATGTACTGAGTAAGTGGGAAAAACATAACTGAATATAAAGTATGAACTGAAATGACATGTAATGACCAACAGGTAAGCTGAACTGAACTACTGATGTAATCTGAAATGGTCAAGATGACCCTGTCTGATGGTCAAGGACATGCCCTAAGTCTAAAACACTGAGTCTGAGATACTGTACTGAACTGAGTTAAACTAATAGAACTAGAACTGAAATGAGCTGCTTATTCTGAAACTCGACTGGACTGACTAGTGGGAGAGTCTATAACCGACATATAACCATGTGAGCTAGACGTGGAGTCCGATGTATACACCCCACCGGTAGGACCCAATATACCTTGCCAGGGTATAAAGGCATGACTGAGTGATCACAAAAGTCTGGGGCCAAGTAATACTGTAACCTACGCAAGCAACCTCTATGCGCTGGAACCCCAGCCGGCTCGGTGCTAAGTTCTACACCCACTGGAAAACCTAAACTAAACTACTAAGCTGATAACTCAAAACTAGGGTCTAATACTAGTCAGGGACGTATAACTGCATGTACCCTAAGAGTCTTATCGGACCAGATTCTGAAACTGGGTTCTAGACTGGTCAGAGCTACTTGTTTGGAAGCGTCGTAACTGTCTAAGAACAAGCTGTAACAGAACTGCAGTCCTGGGGCTTGTCAGAGCTATATACTAGAATGTCATGACTGCCTAATGGACCAAAAACTATAATCTGAGTCTGATTCTAATAATTGAGAGGCACCACTGACACCTCAAAATAAAACTAAAGTCAAATTGCTTAGTTGACAATTTTCTGAAAGATTCTGAAGAGACTCTACATTCTAACTAGTCTGAACTACTAATAGCTAATAGAGAACTCAACTTATCCCAACAATACGGGAATTTCATAATATGGCAACAATTCAAGAATTAAAGAAATCTCATCCAACAAGGCTAAAATCATTCTTATCAGTGAAATAATTGCTCAAAAAATATATATTAAGAATTTCTAGAAAAATTCAGCCCAAAACATTCTTCATTCACTAGATGAAATTTAATAAGAAAAATCATTATCCGAATGTTAGGGCTTAAATTCACTTTTGTACGAACATTAACAATTTAATTAGGAACTGATGAGATAATATGAACAACCAACATGGATATTATTCCAGGAGAAATTAACGAAAAATAACATGGAATTCATTCATGTTCGAAAGCTCAGGGCTGAAACTAACAAGGGAGTTATGGCAGGATTTTGGGGGACACAAGGGAAGGACAATTCCCTTGTTGAATTCCCACATACCTGAATAATATTTTCCTTGAGAAGAAAACTTGAACTGCTGCAATGGAGGACAACCTTAAGCTTGATTGAGAGTTTTCTTGAGGAACTCTTCAATGGTTTTTCGAGAATAAACGTGAGAATGAGGGGAGGAACCGTCCCAACCCTCTAATAAGTCTGAACGTTCAAAATGACGTGGTTTAGAGTTAAGGAGAATAATAAATTACTAAATAGACCTTAGAAATTCACTGGAAAAAACTGTTAGGTGTCCCTAACGGGTGACCACCACGACTCGTGGTGACTGACCACGACTCGTGGTCACTCCCGTCAGGTACACTGCCTGGGATCCTCAGTAGGTCAGTACGAGGGACCTAACAAGTCATGTTCACCAGTCATGGACCACACTGGTTCACTGTTGAAGATTTAACCCTAGACTAGGTAACGAGTCACTTAACGAGTCATTGCCACAGGTGACGACTCATTTCACCCACTCGTCAAGTACACTGGTCAACTAAAAATATTCCCAACCCAGGCCTGACCACGAGTGACTTAACGGGTCGTGGTCAGTGACCACGACTTGTGATGTCCCTCGTTGTGTACACTGCTTCTCATTTTCAAAACTCACTCCTTCTTTGCACGACTGACCTAATGGGTCATTGGGTCTCATGAAGACTCATTAGGTGGGTCATCCTGAAGCATTTCTATAGCTTTTCTGGATTTTTTGATTTAAGTACCGGAATTGAATTTTGAGTTTCTGGGGAATTACACCGGTTCCAAATAATCCTGGCTACCTACAGATATTAAATTATTTGAAGCTTCAGTTTCATCATATCTCTTGGACAAAATCTTCCCTTGAGTTATTGCATCCAATAATATCTCGGTTTCCACCCTCAACCCCTTAATGAAGTGTGGTCAATGATCTACTTCGGTTGTAATGATGTAGACAGTCTTGCAAATAGATTTTGTATCTCTCTCATGCCTGCACCAAGGATTCTGCATCCTTCCAAATTAATTCTAAAATCTTTTCCCTCTTCTGTTCTTCTGGATGAGAAAAACATGTTGATATTTTCAGATAGAATTTCTCAAAAGGTGATAGATCCCACAGCTCATTCTGTAACGACTCCTTGGCTTTGCAATTGGTGAAAATCGAAAAAGAGTCAGCTTCACATACTTTTCTTAGACATTCTGATAATGGAAGTTATCGATCAGCTCGACGAATGTCATTAAGTGTTTGTGTGGGTCTTCATGAGATTTACCCTGATACTGGCACATATTCTATATCAGCTGCATTGTTCCTTCCTTAGCTTCCAAGTTCCCTTTGCCATTTGGCCTGATGATATCCTTTGAAGCATTCTCCGGGTTGGGTCTAGCAAAATTAAGCACAGAAACTCATTCTTGTGCATTATCAAGAGCTCATGGAACCTCCCTATTGTCAGTCTGGTTTAGCTCACAGTTGTTAGCTATCTATATTAGACTGTGGAAAGTTCTATCAATATCTAGATCAAGAGGTGCCAAGGGATAGCCTTGACTCCTGGTATCAGGCATACACTGAGCAAAAACACCTGATATGCACAAAAACAAACAAACAAATAAATACTAAGCAGTGTAATAATAATTCAAATATTATATCAATCTTGCCTAAGTCCCCAACAACGGCACCAAAATCTTGATGTGTCTAAATGCACGCGCAATGATCGTTAAGTAATATAGTATTTTCAAGTTCAGATTATCGTACTCACAGACACTTGTCGAATTGATCTCTCTAGTTTATATTCCACTATTCTAAAAAGAAGTACATTATTTCAAACATTGAAATGGTTGTCTTTCATTCAGTAGAGATGAAACTCCAGGGTCATGGTAACTTAACAATCAAGTTGAGTTATCAAATCATTATATTTACTTATTCTCTTGAGTTATTAGTTGTTGGTTGATATCACTTTGTTGAGCATCTTGTTGAAAACTCTAAGTCTACTAGACTATCTCTAATGCCTATATTTCTATGATTGTCGGCTAATAGTGAAATATATGTATATTTCATCTATATCAACTAAGCAAGGCTAAAGGGTACATTTCTATCCTCAATAACTAATCGATCTCATTTTTTGATAAAGTTCACAAACAACTCTACTTATTCTTATTACCCTTGCAATTTTCTCTTCCAAGTTCAATTAACAAGTCACAGATAATATTTGAAATGTGATCAAACTAACAAATAATTAAGCTAAAAAAGAAGTAAGTAACCCAAGTATGGAGAATTTGATAACATAAATGATATTCAAATGTCAATCATCATGTTTATGCCAAAACCCTAGAACTTTAGCTACTCATGATTCTCATAAGCATTGAAGAATTCATGAATTTACAAGAATTAAATGAAAGAAATAAAGAGAAGAAATAAACTATAAGGAATGTGTGCTTCGCCCTACGCCTTGGCCTCCAAGAATTCATCCAACCCTTTTTTTTACGTCAAACATCCTATTTATAGATTCTAAGGTCGAGTACAAGGTTAAAATAGTGAAATCTACTTGGACAAGGAAACTACTGCCTCGCACCACCCTCGTGTCACAAAGGATGGTGCAATAATGGTATTTTCTGCCAATAGATTTTCTCGCACCACCTTTGTCGTGGAGAAGACATGGAAAAAATCTCTGTCTCGTGTCACCCTTTGTCACAAGAGGTGGCACAATAGTGCACTTTAAATTCAAATATTAGGAAGTCTCCAACTACCTTTTCTATGGCAGAAGTGTAGCAAATGTTCATGTCTTCGTAAAGTCATTTAAATCCACTCCCAATATCGGGTAGATGCAAATATAGAACCCAACAAGGAGTTGGGGTCGAATATAATACCCAGAAAGTCCTATATCAGACCTGAGGGTTGAATAAGAGGAATTAGAGAAAATTGCACCTGAGTCAAAGAACGACTCAAGGGATGAGTGGTTGTAGGGAACAACTACCTGTTGTGTCCTTCATGGTAAGTCCCCAGTCAGAACTTTTCCAGAAAGAAAAGAGCCTAGCAATGACTCATTGGAAGATCTAACAGGTCGTCCTGAGTGGCCGTTGAATGGGGTTGATTAGGAAATGCCCAAGTCCGAGTTAGTGACGACGGGAGGATATGACGAGCCATTGTTTCAAGTAACGACTCATCCTGTCTGGTCGCTGGTTAGAGAATTAGAAGACTAATAGAATTTACCCCGAAAGCAATGGATGGAGTAACGGGTCGTTGTTTCGTACGATGACCCATCCTGAGCAGTTGATTGTTAGAACCTAAGCAGATTACTTGAAGTGCTTCAGATACAATGAGCATGTGCAATGAACCATTAGGGTGAGTCGTCCCATAAATCGTTGGTGAGGGATCAACCGAGTACCAGAAATACTCGAATGAACGACGGACATCCAACGAGCCGTCGTACCTACAATGACTTGTTGGATGGATCGTTGTAACTGGTAGTGTCCATTTTCTAGATGAATCATTAAGGGTTTTCGAATTGTGATGACTACACGCAAGTGTACGTGATCGAACAAGTAGTAAAGTGGATTATTTCAAGCCAAGTATCGATCCCACAGGGACTGAACTACGGTATTAATTAACTTAAGTGTCAGTGAACTATATCTTTATGAATGCAGACAACCAAATAATTAATATTTTGAGAGTAAAAGTTTACTAAGTATTAAAAATCTAAGTCAAGATTATAATTTGAGTCTAAACAATAGCAATGAGCTAGCTGAGGTTAAGACAAACATGCAGGGATGTAATTTATTAGTTCAATTCAGCGAATCTTCTCTTCGGTTGCTAGTCAGGAATTTATTGCCTATGGATTGGATCTTTCGACTCCTATCCAATTTAAGAATCATGAGACCTTAATCTACATTTCTATGATAAAAGAATTTCATGCTCTAGCCATACATAACCAATTCCTTAATTGACTAATAAGACTTTCAGATATATTTCTATTTTGAATGTAAATCAATTCTCAATTTTCTAAACTAAGAAGAGATCATATCCTACCAATTCACATCAGTCCAATTTCTTTCCTTTTCAAAATCAAAATTGGATTTCTAGATATACATTAACATTGGCCAAACATTAATTCAGTAAAAACAAGAATTGATAGAACAACCATTGAAGAAAAGATGAAAACTGAAATGATCAACAATTACATTCCTCTACAATTGTTCTTAACCTCAGCAAGAAGTGAATTAGCCACTCATTTGTGGATTAAACATCATCAAATAAGTAGAATTCATACAAACAATTGAGATTAAAGAGAAAGAGAAAGAGAAGAACCCAAGAATTTTCATCCTCTCAACTGCTTGTAACCCACGTTCCTGCTCAACCAAGTCAGAATATTTAAAATAAAACCTAAGTGTGCTATTTATACTCTTGAGAATTTTTCCCGGAATAACAAGCAACGTGGCACAGAGTGTATTGCGGAGCACTCCCTCCGTGCCATGGGGGTATCGCGGACCCTCACTGGAAGTCGGCTACCAGGAAAATGCACCTCAACGTGGCACGACTTGCATCGCAGAGCCTTGCCTCCATGCCACGGTGCTATCGCGCACCTTCACTGGAACTTGAGGTTCTAGGTAAGTACACTCAACGTGACACGGAGTGCATCGCGGAGCACTGCCTCCGTATCACGGAGATAACGCGAGCCTCCACTGAAATTTGACTAAATTAATTCATCCGAGGAAGAATGCCTCTGCGATGGCAGCGTGACACGGCTCCATCGCGGAGCCCTTATTTTTTCTACTCTCCCTTGTCAACTTCCACTCCTTGCTTCCAAGTCCATTCCCGCTCTTCACCAACATATATATTAGCTTCCAAAATTTCCTTTTACCTGCAAAACAATGCTAATCGTGTTGGTTAGTATAAATTCACATTTAAATAAGAATCACATGAGAATGTACACATAACGATAGATAAGCAAGTCGAAATGAAGCATTTGAGTATCACTTGGGCATGCAATTCTACCCAAGATCAAAGGGTATTTTTGTAATTTCTAAGATCTTAATTCCTTAATTACATCATTTTAAACCCTAGAAGGAGTGTTTTTAGAAGGTTTAGCCTACTTTAAGCCATTAGGCTCCCATGCATGAAAGTTATTGAGAACTTTCTTCAAGATCATGCTAGAACTCTCTCAATTTCTTTCCCAATTCTCTTGTGTTTTCAAGGTTAGTTGCAAGATCAGTTTACCCAGATACATAGGGATATGAATAAAGGCTTTCTTCCACCCTCATGCATAAATTTCTACTAAAAGTTCATGAATTCAAGTATATGAATTTATAAGATTTTGACCCAATTTTATGAAATTCTCTATGATATATTTATGGGTCTAATTCCCTCATGTTCTAAATCATGTTTTAAGTCTAATGGATAGATTTTATACATAATTTAATTATAAATTTATGATTTCAAGTTATTAGAAATTATGCCTTAAGTTCTATAACATGTTTTGAGTCTAATGGATAGATTTTATACACAATTTAATTAGAATTTCATGATTTTAAGTTATTAGAAATTATGCCCTACTATGCAAGTTTTATGAAAGGTCAAGCTTATGATTCATGATTTCAAGTAAGATGAGATATCTAGCATGAATAAATGTTTATAAATTTTTCATATATAAATATATGATTTTGACTTATGAAGTCTATTTCATGTATGCATGATTTTATGATTTTTGGGCAAGCCACACAAGTTAAGTATGTTTTCATGATTTAGCCAAGGCTAATAAGATCATCTTATCATATGTTTTGGAGTCAAAACTCCCACTGCAGCTTATGATATATTTTGGATTCGAGACTCCCAATGTTTTGATTTTAGACTATGCATGTAATTATGATTTCAGCTTCATTGAAAAATGATGGAAGCATTATGCATGTTTTTGAGAATAGTGTCTAGCACCGAGTAGGCTTGGAGTTCCAAAGTTCCCCAGTCTTAGAACTACGCATCAAAGTAGGTATATTTATATTTAAGAACTCTAAATAGAGTTTTTCCCTGTCCCAAGGGGTCCACAGTGATATCAATATCATGGTATCGAGCCTTGACAAGGTTTTGGACGGCTCTACCCACTTGAGTGTGATAATTGGGGCGTCATGTATGCCTTATCATGATGGTGATTGTTATGACGATTCTTCCATTGTTCCTCGTAAGTTCAGTTAATCATGCTCATGGCTTATGATATTATGTTTACAACAGATTTAACCCAATGATCAGCTTATGAGCTTTTACTTACGATTCCAGCTAAGGCAAGTAATATGATTTCTATTTCTAATCTTGGGTCACTATGTTCAGTTATGATAATCAGCTTATGACTATGTATGTCTCAGATACAGTTTTCAGCATGCAGTCCTTACTCTCATGATGTAATTATATACTTATATGGCATGATTTTAGTTAATATTTATCAAGCTTGTTTTTACTTACCTTACATACTCAGTACATTCAAAGTATTCACAGCATACTCTATGCTATATCATTTCGTGATATAGATTTAGGTGATCCAGCTCAGTGTCACCCATAGCTAGTTTCCCTTATTAGCTCTGTTCAGCCCTGCCTTGGGTGAGTCCTCATTATTCGAGGGCGTCTATCTTTTCAGTTTTGTGTTGTTAGTTTGTTTTAGACTTGGAGATAGCTGGGGACTTTTCCCAGCATCTCATCAGTTAATAGAGGCTTTTCAGACATAGACTAGTATGTTCATCTTTAGATTTAGCGTTATGATGTATTGTTTGATATATGCTTTGTGTTATTCAGACTTCTGCTTATTCAAGTTTAAGTTATCAGCTTTTTCTTTAATATATGCTAACTGCTATGTTCATGCAATGGGTCAACTTAGAGCCATTCGTGGTTTTAGGTCCCGTGTCTCAGTCCAGAGTCACAGCTCAAATTATGACAAACTTGGTATTAGAGCAAATATTTAGAGTATCCTAGGGTATCTGAAAGCCGCATTACGTAGAGTCTTTTTCATGGGTGTGAAACACGCCACACTTATGGGCTAGAGGCTACAAGATGTTTTAGGAATTTTTCTTCTTTCATAATCTATGTAGTGCAATGAAGTACCTCTCTATTCCTCTAACTCGTGCTGCACACATTTGCAGGTGAATGGTAGAAGGAATGACAATAGAAATGGCCATGCCAATAGCAATATGGGTAGGCATCAACAAGCTCTGCCAGCATCGGTAGATCCTTTTCCGAGTAGGTCACTCATGCCGAGTTTAGAGCAGCATTTCAGATGTTGGCATAGTCCATGACCACTTAGGTTAACCAGCAGGCAGTGACCCATGGTCCTCAGAGTGGGAATGCAGCAACGACTAGAGTTCGAGACTTTCTCAAGATGAACCCAACTGAGTTTCTTGGGTCAAAGGTGGATGAGGACCCACATGAGTTTATCGAAGAGGTTCATAAGGTCACCCAGATTATGGAGGTGACTGGAGAGGAGAGTGCGTACTTAGCCTCCTATCAGCTGAAGGGGGTTGCTTACATATGGTTCCGCCAATGGAAGAAGGGTAGAGCAGTGGGAGCAATTCCCATGAGCTGGGATGAGTTTGTGCTTACCTTCTTAGATAGATTCTTCCCTAGAGAGTTAAGGGAGGCAAAGGTGGCAGAGTTTATCAACTTGAAGCAAAATCACAGGACTTTCCAAGAGTATGCCTTGGATTTTACCCGATTGTCTAAGTATGTGCCGGATATGGCTGCGGATCAGAGGGTTTGTATGAGCAAGTTTGTGAATGGAGTAGAAGATTCATTGGTCAAGGAGTGTAGGACCACTATACTGAACAGTGACCTAGATTTCTAGTAGTTGGTCATATACGCCCACTAGACAAAAGGCGAAGCAGATGAAGGAGAAGGAGAGAGAGGCCAAGAGGGTCAGGACAGGGAGTTATGGACAATTACAACAGAGGTTCGGTGGAGGATATCGCCACCAGTCTCACCAAAAGCCGTTAGCCCTAGCATCATCATCAACCAATGTTACGTCCAGATCTAGGCGTGATCAGAGGGGTAGATCATCAGGCTCTAGAGGTCAGGGGAGCATGTCAGGAGATCCCAACATTCTAATTTGTGGGAGATGTGGTAAAAGGCATACCAGGGAGTGCTTGGCGGGTTTAGGTGCGTGCTTAGGGTGTGGGAAGCTCAGACATCTGCTTAGAGACTGCCCTTCAGCCAAATAGGGCCATAGTAGAGGTTGTGACCCAGCCACCAGTTCAACATCTCCACTAGCACGCTCAGCTCAGCAAAGTACATCCACTAATGCAGGTGGTGGCCAATGTTAGAATAAATTTTATGCACTATCATCTCGTCATGAGCAGGAGGTCTCTCCCCATGTGGTCACTGGAATGTTATGAGTATTCCATCTTAATATGTATACATTGTTAGATACAGGGGATACCTTATATTTTGTGACTCCATATGTTGCTATTAGTTTCGAAGTCAGTCCCGAATTCTATCAGAACCCTTCTTAGTCTCTACTCTAATCGGTGACTCGGTTATAGCTCGACGGGTATACAGAAATTGCCCTGTTACAGTCCTTCAAGAAGTCACCTTGGCCGATCCAGTAGAGTTAGATATGACAAATTTTGATGTTATATTTGGTATGGATTGGATACATGCATGTTATGCCTTAGTCAATTGTAGAACCCGTACGGTAGAGTTCCAATTTTCGGGTAAGCTAGTCCTAGAATGAAAAGGTAGTTCAGCTATGCCTGTAGGTCTCTTTGTTTCCTATCTCAAGGCCAGGAAGTTGATCTCTAAAGGTTGTGTGTGCCATCTAGTTCAGGTTAAGGATGCTACGTTCGATACCCCGAATCTTCAATAAGTTCCTATAGTATATAAGTATCCGGAGGTGTTTCCAGATGATCTACCAGGAGTCCCTCCTGAGATGGAGATTGACTTTGGTATCGACCTTCTCATTGATACACAACCTATATTCGTTCCTCCTTATAGAATGACTCTAGCCGAGCTAAAGTAGTTGAAAGAGCAGTTGAAAGATCTCCTAGATAGGGGTTTCATCAGGCCTAGTAAATCCTTGTGAGGTGCTCCAGTTCTCTTTTTTTAGAAGAAGGATGGTTCCCTTAAAATATCCATTGATTATCGGTAGTTGACGAGGTAACAATCAAGAATAAGTATCCCCTCCCCAGGATTGATGACTTGTTTGACCAACTTTAGGGCGCTAAGTCCTTCTCGAAGATAGACCTTAGATTCGACTATCATCAGCTTAGGGTTAGAGAGAGTGATATCCCGCAGACAACCTCTAGGACTCGGTATGGTCACTATGAGTTCATAGTTATATCTTTTAGACTAACGAATGCTCCTACAACTTTTATGGACTTGATGAACAGGGTATTCAAGCAGTATTTGGATATGTTCGTGATTATATTCATAGATGATATACTCATATACTCTCAAAGCAAGGAGGAGCATGCCGCTTATTTGAGGATTGTGTTACAGACTCTCAAGGATTGCCAACTATTTGCTAAATTCAGCAAGTGTGAGTTTTGGATGAAATCTGTAGCATTTTTGGGCCATGTGATGTTTAGCGAGGGTGTGTTGCTGGACTTTCAAAAGATTGAAGCGATAAAGAATTTGCCTAGACTAGTTAGCCCCTTGGATATTAGGAGCTTTTTAGGTTTATCTAGCTACTACAGGAGATCAGTTTAGGGATTTTCATTTATTGCAGCACCATTGACTAAATTGACCCAGAAGAAGGTTAAAGTTGAGTGGTCGGATGCTTGTGAGAAGAGTTTTCAGGAGTTAAACACTCAACTCACTTCAGCTCCAGTATTGACCCCACTAGAGGGCACAAATGGTTTTGTTGTGTATTATAATACCTCTAGGGTTGGTCTTGGTTGTCTGTTGATGCAGCATGGTAAGGTCATTGCGTATGCCTCTAGAAAACTTAAGACTTACAAGAAGAATTACCCGACATATGACCTAGAGTTGGCAACTATGTTATTTGCATTGAAAATTTGGAAGCACTACTTGACTGGGGTGCATGTGGATGTATTCAAAGATCATAAGAGCCTTCAGTATGTGTTCACTCAAAAGGACCTGAATTTGCAGCAAAGGAGATGGCTAGAGCTTCTCAAGGTCTATGACATGAGCGTCCTTTATCATCCGAGCAAGGCCAATGTTGTGGAAGATGCTCTTAGTAGGATATCCATGGAAAGTGTGTATCATGTTGAGGAAGGGAGAAAGGAGTTATCAAAGGATGTCCATAGGCTTGCTCGTTTAGGGGTTCGACTCGTTGACTCGGCAGATGGTGATGTCATTTTTCAGAATAGGTCGGAATCTTCATTGGTGATTGAGGCCAAGGCTAGGCAAGATAAGGATCCTATCTTGGTAAAGCTAAAGGAAGCTGTCTAGAATCAGAAGGTGGAGGTCTTCTCCCAAGGGGGAGATGGTGTACTCCGATATCAAGGTTGATTGTGCGTGCCAACTGTTGATGAATTGAGAGAGCGGATGTTGGGCGAGGCTCATGGATCTCTGTATTCTATCCACCTAGGTGCCACAAAAATGTATCGTGGCCTACGAGAAGTCTATTGGTGGAATAGCATGAAGAAGGATATAGCGGAGTTTGTGGCTAAATATCCAAATTGTCAACAAGTGAAAGTTAAGCATCAGAAACCTGAAGTTATGCTACAGGACTTAGTATTCCATCTTGGTGGGAAGAGATCAACATGGATTTCTTTACATGCTTGCCTTGTACACGCCGACAGTATGACTCCATATGGGTGGTTATAGACATGTTGACCAAAGTAGCACATTTTCTATCAGTCAAAACTACCGATTCAATTGAGGATTATTCTAGGTTGTACATTTGAGAGTTAGTTCGGTTGTATGGAGTCCCTTTGTCCATCATCTCAGATAGGGGTATGCATTTCACCTCTTAGTTTTGGAGATTGTTACAGAAGGGACTTGGTACTCAGGTCAAGCTTATCATAGTTTTTCACCCGCAGACAAATGGTCAGGCCGAGGAGACCATTCAGACTCTTGAGGATAAGTTGCGAGCATGTGTGATCAATTTCAAGGGTAGTTGTAATGATCACTTGCCTCTCATCGAGTTTGCGTACAATAACAGTTACCACTCCAGCATTCAGATGGCTCCGTTTGAGGCTCTTTATGGGCGGAGATGTAGATTACCTATTGGATGATTTGAGGTAGGTGAGGCTATGTTGATAGGGCCAGATTTAGTTCATGAGGCCATGGAGAAGGTTCAGCTTATTAGGGAAAGGCTGGAAATAGCTCAGAGTAGTTAGAAATCTTATGAGGATGTTAGACAAAGAGAGCTTGAGTTTGAGGTTGATGATTGGGTGTTTCTGAAGGTGTCTCCCATGAAGGGAGTGATGCGGTTTGGAAAGAAAGGGAAGCTTAGTCCCCGATATGTTGGTCCTTATAGGATTTTGAGGCGAGTTGGCAAGGTGGCATATGAATTGGAGCTACTAGCAGAGTTAGCCTCGGTGCTCCCAATTTTCCATGTATCTCTATTGAAGAAGTGCATTGGTGACCCGGGCTTAATTGTTCCAGTGGAGAGCACAGGTGTGAAGGATAACCTTACCTATGAGGAGGTTCCAATTGAGATCCTTGATCGTCAGGTTCGAAATTTGAGAAACAAAGAAGTAGCTTCAATAATGGTGTTGTGGAAAAATCGACTTGTTGAGGGAGCTACGTGAGAAGCCAAAGCAAATATGATGGCTAGACACCCCCATCTTTTCCCTCCCGGCTCAATTCCAGTATGAGGTATTAGTTTCTCCTTAGTACTCTATTCGGTTTCATGTCAAGTTCATGTCTCTAAGTTCCTTTCATGTCAATGCATGTATGTATGTTTCATGAATTCAATCAGTCATGTATTTCAGTCTGGAGTCAATCACTTCGTCAGATTTCAGCTTCAGTTGTTCATTTTTGGGATTGCAGTTCTTTCCCTAACCCTTCAGTATGCTTAGTCTACATTCGAGGACTAATGTTTCCAAGGGGGAGAAAATGTAACACCCAGGAAATCCCTAATATCAAACCCAAGGGTTGAATCAGGGAAAATTGCACTAGAGTCATAGAACGACTCAAGGGATGAGTCATTGTAGGGAATAATGACCTACTGTGTCCTTCGTTGTAAGTCCCCAGTCAAAACTTTTCCAGTAAGCAACGAGCCTAGCAATGACTCATTGGAAGATCCAATGGGTTGTCCTAAGTGGTCGTTGAATGGAGTTCAGAAAATGCCCAAGTCTTAGTCAGTGACTATGAGAGGATACGACGAGCCGTTATTTCAAGTAACGACTCATCTTGTCTGGTCGTCGGTTAGAGAATCAGAAGAGTAACCAAACTTCCCTTGGAAACAATAGATGGAGTAATGGGTTATTGTAACGTAAGATGATCCATCCTGAGCAGTCGTTGGTTAAAACCTTAGTAGATTACCGAAAGTGCTTCAGATACAATGATTAGGTGCAATGACCCGTTGGGGAAAGTAACGAACCACCTCGTCAAACATTGGTGAGGGATCATCCGAGTACCATAAATTCCCCGGGGAATGACAGATGATCTAATGAGCCGTTGTATCCTACAATGACTCGTTGAATGGATAGTTGTAACTGGAAGTGTCTATTTTTAAGACGAATCGTTAAGGGCATTTTCATAATTTCTAATCTTCTAATTCCTAAACTACATTGTTTTAAGCCCTGAAAGAAGTGTTTTAAAAAGGTTTCGCCTACTCTAAGTCATTAAGCTCCCATGCATGCAAGTTATTGAGAACCCTCTTCAAGATCAAGCTAGAACTCTCTCAATTTCTTCCACAATTCTCTTGGACTTGCAAGGCTAGTCAGAATATCAATTTACCCAAGTATGTAGGGCTATGAATGAGGACTTTCTTCCACCCTCATGCCCAAATTTCTCCATAAAGTTCATGAATTCAAGTTCTAATTCAAATAATGGATTTATAAGGTTTTGACCCAATTTTATGAAATTCTCTATGATATATTTATGGGTTTAATCCCTCATGTTCTAAAGCATGTTTTAAGTCTAATGGGCAGATTTTATGCACAATTTGATTATAAATTAATGATTTCAAGTTATTAGAGATTATGCCATACTATGCAAGTTTTATGAAAAATCAAGTTTATGATTTATGATTTCTAGTATGATGAGATATCTAGCATGAATGAATGTTTATAAATTTTTCATGTATAAATCTATGATTTTGACTATGAAGTCTATTTCAAGTATGCATGATTTTATGATTTGGGCAAGCCCACACAAGTTAGGAATGTTTTCATGATTTAACCAAGGCTAATAAGATCAGTTTATCATATATTTTGGAGTCAAGACTCCCACTGCATCTTATGATATGTTTTGGAGTCAAGACTCCCAATGTTCAGATTTTAGACTATGCATGTAATTACGATTTCAGTTTTGTTGAAAAAGGAAAGGAGCACTATGCATGTTTCTGTGAGTAGTGCCTAGCACCGAGTATGCTTGGGTTTCAAAGCTCCCCGGTCTTAAAACTACATGCCAACATAGGTATATTATATTTGGGACCTCTCAAGAGAGTTTTCCCCTGCCCCAAGGGGGCCTCAGCTTGATATCTATATCATGATATCGTCCTTAGTCCCGACAAGGTTTTGGACGGCTCTTCCCACTTGAGTGTGATAGTTGGGGCTCATGTAAGCTCTATCGTGATGGTGTTAATTATAACGAGTCTTCCATTATTCCTCATGATTTCAATTACTCATGTTCATAACTTATGATGTTATGTTTTATAGAAGATTTGACCCAATGATCAATTTATGAGCTTTTACTTATGATTTCAGCTATGACAAGTCATATGATTTCTATTTCTAATCTTGGGTGAAGTTCAGTTATGATAATCAGCTTATGAGTATGTATGTCTCAGATACAATTTTTAGCATGTGGTCCTTACTCTCATGATGTAATAGATTTATACTTATATGCATGATTTCAGTTAACCTTTACCAAGCATGTTTTTACTTACCTTACATACTTAGTACATTCAAAGACTGACCGCATAATCTATGCTATATTGTTTCATGATATGGGTTCAGGTAATCCAACTTAGTGTCACCAATAGGTCATTTCCCCGATCAGATCAGCTCAACCCTGCCTTAGGTGAGTCCTCATTATATCTATCATTTCAGTTTTATTTTGTTAGTTTGTTTCAGACTTCGAGATAGCTAGGGGCTTCTTCCAGCATCTCATCAGTTAGTAGAGGCATTTTAGACATAGACTAGTATGTTTAGCTTGAGATTTAGTGTTGTGATGTATTGTTTGATATACGCTTTGTGATATTCAGACTTTCTCTTATTAATGTTTAAGTTATCAGTTTTCGCTTTAATATATACTAGCTGCTATGTTTATGTCATGAGATGACTTGGAGCCGTTCTTGGTTTTAGATCCCGTATCTTGGTCTGGGGTGCTCGGGTAATGACATCAAAATCCACAAAGACTACTTGAAGCCCAAATTATATAGTGCTAAACAATATTGCAAGATTAGAATCTATTCGTCTTGAGAGTAATAGAATTTAACTACGACTACAAATTGTACTAAGCTAGGGTTGTAAGAACTTAGCGATAATTCTAGGAAAGCGACCCCAATATTGGGTCGATCCCCCTATATTACCTAATATGAAAGAATTAAGAGAGGGCTAAGGCTGAACATGCAACCAATTTACTTAGGAAACATATGAGTATCTTTTAATAGCACCATAAGTGTCAATTACTTCAATTTTATCAAATTGAAGAGAACTCCCGTCTACCCAATTGTTTGTTTGCCAATTTGGAATTCAACCTATGTTACACCGGTAGGTTTTTAACATTTAGTTGGCCTATTCGTATGTTAGTTAAGAGTTTTAGAGTTCAATACACATGAAAAAAGATCCCGAGGAAAGGCTGAACGAGTAGGGAGATGGGACTGTGCGGGAGAATGCCAGGCCAACTGCCTAAAGGGGAAACGTGGCACAGACCTTGATCCTCTGCGTTGGGCTCCGTGGAATGCTCATAAAATGGTGCGTTGGGGTCTATGCCACGTTGCCCTGTCCACCGCCTCAAGTATATATTGTTCCCTTCTTGGATTTTATTTCAGTTTCAATATATAAACACGGCCAGAGAATAAAATAGCGAAGGGAATCAATAATTTTCTTTCATTTAAGCTACGAAACGCTGCCCTAATTCAAATTAAATTGTGGTATTGAAGTTTAAGGCTGCAAGGAACATTACTACGGAGTTAGTTTTGTGAAATTCGCCCGATGAATCGTAACTCCGCCGAGCTAAAGTTGTTGGAATTGCTCCACACTAGTGTCAATACGATCATAGGCTTCAAGTAAGCATTTCTCTATTTTGGACTTTCAAGAAATTATGAGTTTTTGACTGTGTTATGTAAAGTTGAAATATAGTTAATACTTATATATAAAGTTATCGTTTCAAGCCGAATTTAGTATTGAACTTCATCTCTTTCTTCCAGTACAACGGTTACAGTTGAAAGGAGCGAGCGAATACAAGAGGAAACTCAACGATTATTCAAGAAACGACAATCGAGGTATGTAAGGCTTAACCCTCGGCAAGTATTCTCGTCGTACAACATTACGACAAATTTTTTTGAATGGAAGTGACGATTCCATATACTGTAGATAGTTTCTACCATTAGGTTATGATTAAGCATATTGTAATTAGCTGTTGCTGGTATATATAGATTGGATATGCTGTGATTAGCTGCTAGTGGTAGATTCCGGTTGTACAAGTTTGGGTTTGCTGCTAGACAAACGTATATAGAGTGTACCGCAGTATTCCTCGTTGAATAGGAGCATGCGGAGTACGTTACACGCTAGAAGTATTATAGGAACTCTTTTATTCTTTAGTCCATTGTGCTAGTAGAATTATATGTTTTACATCCAGGCCTAAACCTTAGGAGCTCATGGGGATTGGCGAGCCTGAGTTATTAAGATGACCAGTATAGGCGCAACTAGGCAATATAATTACCATCCTAGCGCCTGCGTAGCCAGAAAAGCACTCCAAGAGACCATTGGCATACTATCACGCCCCAGGACATAAATTCAGATAGGAAGACTATACTTTAGAATCAGTAGCCTAAGGATGTATAGTGAGCTGAGTGATAGCCTGTCATCTAATTAGATACTAATAGTGTTTTTCCGTCCCAATTAACATAGTTTCCATCCGAAAGATCACCAGGGATCCAGAGCAATCGTTCTGATCTATTAAGGTCCGCTGGTGCCCTAAGGAAGGGATCCGTATCCGCAGACAAAGACAGAGTCAACAACCTAGCCTGTCCTTAAAGGCTTCTTAGGTACAGATTTCCATGAGCGGCTAAGTCTAGGTAGACTAGTCCTTAAAGCTAGAAATCGCCTAGAAGTGTCATATAAGGATTGGACTAGGCCAGGATAGGGTCTAAAGTACCATCACAGTGTATTATAACACTACCCTCAGACTAAGAATGTCAGTAAGCCTCCTGTGGAGGGTTGGGGGACGATCACCCAGAAGCAGGTCTGGCCAGTACCAGCCTACAGTTGTCCAAACCAGAGAAACTGAGTAGTCAGTCATTCGCGACCCTATAGCTATTATGAGTTATAGATGTCCGGGCAGGACATAAAGAGAGTTGTGTTGGACCACTCTAGATCTCTCCATATTCAGTCCAGATTATTAGAGATTATGATCACTATCAGGACCCTCTGATCAGAAATAGGCACACGACATGCCTGCTAGCAGCCTTACAGGTTATCCTAGGGGGCTAGCAGTGGTGGCATTAGACCCAGAAGGCCAGTGCGCCCTTTTGAGTGGCTAGATTGAGATGTTAATACAACACCTTGGTTGGGGTTACCTACACTTAAGAGCCACCCATGACCACCCCAGGGTTACTAGTTGTGCCAACGCCTTCCAAGGGCGAGATTACATCGCTCTATGGAGCGGTATGCCATCCGCCAGGGATGAAGATGGGGTTCTAGATCCTCATATGCCGTGGTTGTCTTTATACACACCCTCGTCGAGCGTGCTGCCTGGGGTGTAGACATCAGGAGTCCACCAGACTCAGACACAGTTACAGTTCAGGGGATGAGCGGACTCAGTTGTAGACCCAGGGGACTGGTAGGTTGGCTATAGCACTAGTATAGTCATAGAAACCTAGTTAGGGGTATATAGATTAAAGTGCACACACCAGGGCTTATGGGGGCCCCGGGTGGGTTATTCTGTGCTGATTGTACCTTCTAGCTTATGGGGGCCAGGTGAGGTTCTTGTTTACATCCTTTTCTTCTAGTTATAATTTATAAATGTGTAATTGTACAGTCTTAGCTTACGTACATGTAGTGTTGGTTAGATGCAGATTACGATTCAGCGGGCGTACTGGTTAATCTTTATGCCCTTCTTTCTATTCACTCCCAGTCTTTATCAGTTTATATATTGCCTTACATATTCGGTACATACTGTACTGACGCCCTCCCCTGGGTGCTGCATTATTTGCCTGCAGGTTTAGACAGAAAGGGTTCAGGATCTTCAGTAGCAGCTGTTAAGAGTCACAGTTTGGGTAGCTCCTTTCATTCGGAGTTGCCAGGTTGTAGAGATTTCTGTCTTTTAGTTGTATAGCATTGTGGGGTAGGCCGGGACCCTGTCCCTACCACTATTTGTACTCTTAAAGGATTGCAGACTACAGTCATCAGTTAGTTAGTTGTATGTTGGCCATGTGGGCCCTTAATCAGTTATGTTTCGTATGTTGACCGTGTGGGGCCTAGGATAGTAGTTTGTCTTCACTTCCATTATAACTAGACAGCATGGTAGCCCTGTCGCCCCGCATAGGATCTCTTCTGTTGCTTGTTGTTGGTTAGTTGTTTTCGTTTACAGGTGGCTATATGGCCTTGCCGACCGGGGGATGCATTTATAGCTGAGATATAACCCATTTTTTTCTTGATTTGAGTCGCAGGCTGGCACCAGACGTGCACAAGCCTAGCCATGTCAGTTAGTTGCCAGTGTGGCACCAGTTGCCAGTCATGCCTCCCAAGGGGGGGCATGACAACCTATGTCTAGAAGAACCTCTTAAATAAGGGTTATTCCTTGAGTTATTGTTGATTGATGCTAACCCAATCAAAATTTTCTCTTTCAAGCATCATAAGGGTAATTGGGCAAGATAAGATGATTCTCATCACCAATCACAAACTACAAAGCAAAAATTAATCAAATATTCATAAATCCCAACTCAACTTTAACAAATTAGAATCATTAGGGTTCATAAACCATTGGGTTCACAATCCTAGATTTGGGTTTAGTTACCCATGGCTAAAAGAAGAAGAAAAACAAAGTAATGAGACATTCTTACAAAAAGAATTAAAATCTTCACTTAATAGATGAGAATCTTCAATTATAAAAAACTTGATCTACAATCTACTTAAAACTAGGGCTAAAATTAACTAAGTTCTACTCTATACACTAGTTATGAATTACAGAATGTAAAAACTGCTGAAAAATTTACAAGAAAAATATATTTATACTATGCCCCAAAAAACCCATTAAATTTGAATATCAGAGTGCCAGGTGTGTAGGAACGGACCGTCCTTTGGACGGTCTTTTACTTTTCTGCTTCTGTCCCTTGACTTGCCTTCCTTGAGAGATGGACCGTCCTTTGAAAAGATGGCCCGTACTTCACTCCGTACTTTAGAAATTCCATTTTTTCAAGCTTTGATCAAACCATCAATTGATGGACCGTCCTTTGAGAAGACAGTTGTAACACCCGAAAACTTTCCTAGACTAGACTCAGACATTTCAAGAAAATTCAGAAGAAAAACCAAAAAAAATTTCTCTGAGACAATGAGTGGTGGTCAGCTCCAACGACTCGTTGTGTTAGTCGTGGTCAGCAGGTCTTGGTCTCTTGGGAACCCACAAGACAAGAAATGACTTGTTGTGAGAAACAATGAGTCTTCCTATCAGTCATGCTTTCCCCAGCTCACAAAACCTCCTCAAGACCCCACGACTCAACCAACGAGTCATTGTCAGAAACAACGACTCGTTGTGAGAGTCGACGGTTGAGATCCCTGAAATTTCCTTCCAGTGAAGACGAGAGGAAACAATGACTCATTGTTTCCCACAATGAGTTGTTTTCAACACCCGTGGTGTCAACTTAGGCATTTTCAGAAAATCTCTCCAGTGAACCTAATGACTGGATACGACGACCCGTTGGTCCAACCAACAAGTCATTGTGTTACCTATTTCCTAACCTACCAGCTTTCGTTGTTCAGTGGCCACGCGAGGAACCAATGACCCATTGGTTCATCCAACGAGTCGTGGTGACCCCCGCTGCCAGATTCGGTGTCTTCTCATCCCAGGTAGTGGAACCAACAAGAGGTCCCAATGAGTCGTGGTCTCAACCAATGACTCATTGAGTGACCCGTTGGGACCCTGTCGGCCAATTTTCAGATTTAATTCCCAGGGTTACTTTTGTTATTTCCCACCTACTTAGTCCCTAAACTACGTCATTTTGGATTTAATCAGGGGTTCTAGAGGGGGGAAATCGACGATTTCTCTTATTTTTTCTCATCTCTTCAACAGTTCAATGTAAAGTTTCTCTCAGAAAGGTTCAAAGAAGAAGTTAGGAAGATCGATCCTTCTAAGAGTTTTCAAGGAATTCTCTCAGGGATTTCCATCACCAGGTATGTGGGAATTCAACAAGGGAATAGTAATTCCCTTGTGTCCCCAAAAATCTTCCCTATCTTCTCTATCAGTTCAAGCCCTAAAACATTCGAATATGAAGAAATTACAAGTCAGACTTCACTTAATTCATGTGGGATATTGTTTACGTTAATTGTAGATATTTTTCCACCAGTTTGTGACTATATTGTTGCTTGTTCCTATAAAGTGAAATCTGGGTCTAGTCCTTGAATGTAGAACAACTAGAATCTTGCATAAGTGATTAAATATTGAAATTTGCTTGATTCTATCAGTGTTGGGGAATTCACATATGGTTAGTTTGTATTGAAATCTCAATAGAGTTATGTCAGTTCAATTTTAGTCAAAATATTAGAATACTTAGTGTTAGTCAGAAACGTCAGTTGATCAATTTGACTACAGAAATTCTCGAGGTGTCGGTAGTGCCTCCTAGTTATCAGAATTAGACTCAGTATAAGATTTTAGTGCTTCTTTAGGTGGTCATTACACTTTCAGATAAGCATCTCTGACCAGCCTTAGTTCCCTAGCTTCAAATTACAATTTGTTCTTTAGACAATTACGATGCTTCCAGATAAGCAGCTTTGACCAATCTTAGAAACCAGTTACAGAATCTGGTCTGATAGGACTCTCAAGGTGCTTCTAGATAAGTATTCCTGACTTAGTCTTGGGCCCCATTTTCAAGCTATCAGCTTAGTAGTCAGTCTAGGACTATGCAGTGGGAGTAGGACTTAGCACCGAGCGGATCGGGGTTCCAGCGCACCTAGGTTCCCAGAACTATGTTGCCACCGCAGGATATATTTTTATTGGCCTTATGGCCCCAGACCTATGATCAACTAGTTCATGCCTTTATACGCTGGAAAGGTATATTGGGTCCTACCGAAAGGGTGTATACATCGGACTCCACGTCTAGCTCACGTGGTTATATGTCAGTTATAGACTCTCCCATTAGTCAGCTTAGTTCAGTCTCAGGTTAGTCAATTCAGATCAGTTTAGTTTAGTATCTCATATTTACGGCATGTCCTTTACCATCAGACAGGGTCATTTTGTTACGACCCAAGTTCACACCGTAGCCGTAACACGAGACAAGGAACCCCGAAAGGCTCTAAGTTGACCCATAGAATAGTCGTAGCATCTCACTTGACAATATAAACAACCAACGACATGATTAAGCAGAAGCCCATTGCAATAGTCTAAATAAGAACCAAAAATACAATTATGGCAACACTCTGATACAACGCTGAGTCTATCTAGACTAGTATGAAAGCCTTCTACTGAACTGATGAGTTGCTGGGACAAGCCCCCAACTAACTCCTAAAATTTGAAACTGAAACATAAAGAAAGCATAAACATAAATCACGTCCTCGGGAGATGAGGACTCACCATTGGCGACTGAGAGTAAAGGAAGCGAATCTAACTAAGAGGCTGAGTCTGTAGACCTGAATCTATATCATGAAACTTTCCTTTAGATCTCACTTTAGGACACATCATCGAACTCATGCATAAGGGTCAAGTTCTAAACGTTTAATAAAAGTTGATTCTGAAACTAACATCACACACTGTACTGGATCACTGTTGACAACTGAGTCTGATTATCATCATACTAAATCTGTTATAATCTGAAGTCTGAATCATATAGAACTAAATCATACTAATAACATAACTAAGGGAGTCATTCTCTACTAGGGAAAAACCTAACTGAAACTAAGGAGTCACTCTCTGCTATAGAGGATCCCGACTAAATTAGGGAGTCACTCTCTGCTATGGAGGATCCCGATTGAACAAGGGAGTCACTCTCTGCTATGGAGGATCCCGAATGAACTAGGGAGTCACTCTTTGTTATGGAGGATCCCGACTGAACTAGGGAGTCACTCTGTGCTATAGAGGATCCCGACTGAACTAGGGAGTCACTCTCTTCTATGGAACATCCCGACTGAACCAAGGGAAACATTCTCGGCTATGGAGAGTCCCTAGCTGACTAGAACATGAGGAGTACTGATCTGACATCATCTATCTGGTCTATGCTACTACAGCTAGCCAGAAACATAAACATACACTACTTTCATCATACAACATTCATTTCGGAAGGATCGGGACTACTTTCTACTAACAACAAGTCCAATATTCCAATAATATCAATCTCGTGCTTTATCATCATAATTCATATCATCATACAGCCATATCAGTATTTCTTCAAACATTTTACATTAATGAGTAGCTATAGATTCACATCATGCATTATACTTGCACCTCATTAAGTTCCGGCTTCATATCATTCAACATGTATCATAAGTCATTCATGATCCATAGATCCAATTCGTATCTGAACATGCATACGTTGTTTCATATATTCTAGATTTACGGGAAGCCATATACTTGACTCATAACTTATACATTTACAACAAGATTATGGTAGAAGCATACATTTTCATTTCATAAAATCCATTTAGAGATTTACTTCAATTCATGAGAAGGATGCATTAATTTGTCCCTTACCATAATTTACCTCATACCCGATCAATTCCATCAAAGGCATAAGGGACATGCATATTTTACCTTCAATTATTCAAGCCCATAAGGTCTAATTTCTTCTCAACGTATCTATCAATAGCACAATCAAATTCTTAGGGATAGCCATATGATCTTCACATATTGAAACATGGATTCAAGTAATTACGATAATCGAGTGGACAATAATAAATCCTCATTCAAAGTTCAAGTCATTTTATGAAGACATTCTATAATCTCTCATTTGTCATCATCCAACACATTGTTCAAGGTAACCCAATTATTCTACACCATAATTACTCTCATAAATATAATGGATCTTGGAATTTAAAGAAATATAGAAGAAATCACCCATTAAGCAAAACCCTAGGTCATGCTTTTCTAGAATAATTGAAATTGGGAATTTTGATAAAAATATTTTGGGGTATAAAGATGGAAGATTATCCTTGTGGAAATACCCGCATACCTAGTAGAAGAAACCCTGCTTGAAATCACACCTTGAAGCTTTAATGAAGACCTTGGGTAAACCTAGATATTGAGAGGAGAGGAAAGGAAGTTGAGAAAAATGAGGGTTTAGGCTTGAAAACCCCTTTAAAAACATCCCCAAGAATACTTGAAATGGCACCACTTAAGAATTGGGAGAATCGTCCTTACCAAAATACCCCTGGGAAAAACTGGAAAAATTGCCCGATCTGAAACCATGACTCTCATGACGAGTCTTTATCTCCTCAAACGACTCATCGTCACACCCGTTAGGTGCACTGGAAAAATTACACAGCTTCAGCTCCTTCAACCCATGACCAACGTAAAAAGTCGTTATCTGCTCAACGACTCTTTGGACCTACTCGTCAAGTAGACTGGAATCACTTCACGGCTTCAGCTCCTCCCATCTAATGACTGATGTGATGAGTCGTTGCCACGTCTAACGACTCATCATACCCTTTCGTCAACTACACTGCCTGAGACTTAATCCAGGGACCCTAGCCTCCACATAGTGACCAACCTAACGAGTCGTTCCCAGGCAAGATGACTCATCAGGTCGTTCGTCACCACCCGACTTGACCAGACCTTAAAACTGTTTCCCCACGAGTCTGACCACGACTCGTGGGGCCTCCTAACAAGTCTTCCCCCGAATCGTTCTACTAAATAAATTCCACCTTTTGTTTGCTTTCTTTTCTTAATCTTAGAATCTAATCTTAGAAACATTCGGGGTGTTACATATTTAGACCATCTCAGTTTATTACAGTTATTCAGTTTCAGCAGTTTCAGTTGGTCATTGCATGTCTTTTCAATTCAGTATTTTTATTCCTTGTGTATGGTTTCTCTCACTTACTCAGTATATTCAAAGTACTGATGCATATCTTTTATGTGGTATCATTTTATGATACAGTTGCAGGATCTCAGTCACAACCTTGTTAGCTGATCACTCTCAAAAGATTCCAGCTACACCATTGGTGAGTCCTCATCCTTCGAGGACTAAGATCATTTCATTTGGTTCTATTTTCTTTTACTTATACATGGAGTTAGCTGGGGGCTTGTCCCAGCAACTCATCAGTTATAGTGGCTTTCAGACATAGATGTTGTTTCAGACTTTCAGTTTTGTTTCAGTTGATTTAAACTTTATGACTCAGCTTTATTTTTCATAAATGTTTTATAACATTATTTCAAAAGATTCCGCTATTTATTGTTACTCAGAATGCCAGTGTTATGATGGACCATGGGTAGACTTGGGGTTACTTATGACTCCAAGTACCGTGTACCGTCTAGGATGTAGACTTCGGGCGTGACAAAGGTCCGTCCTTTCAACTGTACTTTAAGGACCCATTTTACTGGGTTTATAGAATCTACAACTGAGAAGGGACGGACCGAGGGGCGGACCATCCTTCAGACAGAAAGTCCATCCATTTCCTCGTCTATTGAGTAATTTTCTGGCCTAAACTTCTTTCTTTTTCCAATGTCTTGGGATTCTAAAACATAGCAAAATAAGGTTAGTTTCTATTTAATATCATAAAGGCATGAAAAATACTATGAAAAGAACCAAAGATGTAATCCCCGACACATCAGCACGCCCAACTTAAAGCATTTGCTTTCCCTCAAGGAAACTAAGAAGAGAAACCATCCTACACCAAGCTAATTCCCGGATTCACAAATTATCATGACTCGGGTGGTTGTCAACAACAACTAGAAACACACATAATTCATTCCAGCCACCCCCTCCATCAATCAAAACATATTTTTCTCGTAACCATTTAAACTAAGCATGCAACCTCTACTTATGACATTATCTCAACATGCCATGCTAGTCATTCAAATCCGCATGCCCTCACAATTATACCAAGAAAAGATTTCTTTTATGGAGTAATGACAACACACTTAATAAGGACACACAAGATCAAGAGAGAAGAGAAATGCGCTCAACTCGCACAAGATATTTCACAAGATAGCTCACAACTACTATATGCTTGCCCATTTACTCAAATGTCTTTCTTTCTGAATATTCAGGTTGAGATCATATAAGGACTTTTCTAAGTTTGTAATGAAGGTTAGAGGATTGGTAGGGTACAATTTAAGCTTTTAGTGACTCACTTACCATCCTTGTCCACTTCATCACGCTTTCACAACCTTTTCACCATTTTGATCCCTTCTCTTGTTTTGACAACTTTTTACACCCCAAAGTGTTTTTGTGAGCTTAAAGTTCACTTTTCTCTTTTGCACTCTTTTTTTTTTCTTTTTAGCACATTGCTCAATTACACCTTGGGATATGCTCATACCACATCTTTTAGTATAATTTCTTTCTTTTGTTCCTTATCACTCCCAAATTACACTTTTTGTTCATTTTTTATTTCTTTCCAAGTGTCAAGGAGGTGGGCTCAATAGACAGTCAACTTCAGAATTAGCTTTGGATTTTATTGCGGTTGATCAAGAAAAGGGTCAAAAGACTCAAAGAGGGAGACTAGGGATTCATGCACTATTTGGTAGGTATCTTTAGGCATAAGTGGCTTGTGAAGCACAAAGAAGGCATAAGTTCATCTCTACAACTCATATTCAATCCTAGATTAAGGCACAAGTAGCAAGGCAAGTTTTAGAGTATGATCAAATCAAGTGAACAAACAATTTTCTTCTTCATACATTGGCATATGGATATAAGAAATGACTAATACATCACTCTCAATTAGGAACACATTACCGACAATTCATGTCACAAATGGAGGTATACTATTCAATATCAAATAGTTAAGTAGGCTCTTCTTCTTTATTGTTGTTATAATTGTTGTTATTCTTATTATTACTATTGTTATTGTCATTATTATTATTGTTATTGTTACTGTTATTGTTATTGTTATTCTTCTTATTATTATTTCTAATTATATATATAAATTTTTATTAGTAGTATAAAAATATTTAGTTAATATACTTATTTGTCACCTTTTTTTAAAAAAAAAAAGGCTGAATGGCTTTTCCTCTTCACATATTGGCATATGTATATAAAAAATGACTAATACATCGCTCTCAATTAGGAACACATTACCGATAACTCATGTCACAAAGGAGGTATACTACTCAATATCAAATAGTTACGGTAAAAATTAGGAGGGCATTGCTTTTTAATTTTTTTTAGCTCAAGTATGCAAATGGCTAAATAGCCACCACCACCTAAGTCAAAAATAATTTATTTATCCTAAGATGACTTAATAAAGTAGGCTCTTCTTCTTATTTTTCTTCTTCTTCTTCTTCTCCTCCTCCTCCTCCTCCTCCTCCTCCTCCTCCTCCTTCTGTTGTTGTTGTTGTTGTCGTCGTTGTTGTTGTTGTTGTTGTTGTTATTGTTGTTATTGTTGTTGTTGTTGTTGTTGTTGTTGTTGTTGTTGTTGTTGTTGTTGTTGTTGTTTTTATTATTATTATTATTATTATTATTGGTATTTCTAATTACATATATATAAACATTTATTATTAGTATAAAAATATTTTGTTAATATATTTATTTGTCACCTTTTTTTTAAAAAAAAAGGATGAATGGCTAAAAAATAATAATAATAGAAAAGGATAAAAAAATAAACGGATGAATTGTTTTTAAAAAAAAACCTAGAACACTAATTTAACTCAAAAACCCTCCAACAAACCCAACACCCCCACGTCTCTCACCCCACACTCCCAAAAACTGACACCTCTTCCCTTATTTCACTCACCAGCACTCCTCCTATTCCCTAGATTTTAGGCACACACAAAATATAAGAAAAATAATATAAAACACAACACACGTGGGAGAGAAAAAAGAAAAAAGAAAAGAAGAGGTAAAAGAGACAGACGAGAGCAAAGAACAAAAAAACAAAGAAAAAAAGAAATAAGAGAGGCAGACTAGATCAAAGAACAAAAAAAAAAGAAAAAAAGAGAAAATAGAAAGGAGGATACAGAAGAGAAAAAGAAAAAAAATATAGAAAGTTGATAAAATTTAGTGAGTTTGATCGAGATTTATTCAGTGACTCTGGTTGATATCAAATTGTAACACCCCGAAAGTCCTTAAGATCAGACCCCGAAGTTAGATGAAGCTCAGCAGAAAAATCAGTAGAAACTTGCCTCAGAACGAGTCAGGGAACGACTCGTTAGGAGACATAACAGGTTGTGATCTAACCCGTGAGGATCTGTAAGGAAAGGATGGAAAGTCCAGTGGCCACGGACGACCTGATGAGTCATCATTCTTGGAAAAAATTCATCAGGCTAGTCGTTAGATGGAGGACAGGGACCCTGGGTTAAGTCTCAGGCAGTGTGGTTAACGGAAGGGGTTGACGAGTCGTAAGGTGTGACAACGACTTGTCATGTTAGTCGTTGGATGGGAGAAGCTGTATCCATGAGGTAGATATAGTAAAGCTGAAGGATGGACGTAATGAGTCATTAGAAGGTGCAATGACTTGTCATATCAGTCGTTGGGTGGTGAAGAGTTGAAACCATGAAGTGTTATCCAGTGTACTTGACGAGTGGGCCTAACGAGTCGTTGGGGAAAGTAACGACTCGTGATGTTAGTCGTGGGTTGAATAATGATGAATCTGTGTAAATTTTCCAGTATATTTAATGGGCGAGACGTCGAGTCGTTAGAGGGGACGACGACTCGTTACGTGAGTCATGGCCCCAGTTCGAAAAGTTTTTCCAATTTTCTCTATGGGCATTTTTGTAAACCCCTATGCTTCTAACTCTGAAGTGATGTCGTTTTGGGTACCATGAGGGGTGGTTTTAAGGGGAATATCAAGCCTAGCCCTCATGCAATCCAGAAACACTCACAAATCCTTCTTCCTCTTCTCTTCCAAAACTCAAGAACACCTAGGGTTTCTTCCATGACTTCAAGATCCAAGTTCTAGGGGGATATTTCATCAAGCCAGGTATGTGGGACTTCAACCCTTTCGTCCTTGTGTTATGAGATTTACGTAAAAACCCTAGTCATTTAATTTTAACAAGAATTTATGTCTTAAGGTCTCAATCTAGCATGATTTCTCTTATGTTTTCATAAATTTTCAGACCCTCATGATAGTAGCAATGTAGGTTATGAAATTACTATTAAATTCATGATTTTTGACATGAGAAACGGTAGTAGCATGTTTTCTAAAAGTTTCTTATGCGTTAGCATTATTTCTAAGCTATGGTTCTTGTGAAGTATGCACATGCTTTTTACCATGATTTCACTATACATGTTTAAAGAATGATTTGAGCCTATTAGTTGGCATGAAGATAGAACCCATGATTTATATCATGATCTTGGCTCATGATTCCATGAATTGAGTAAGAAGAAAATATGTCTTTGATTTCCCTAGACTCTCAGGCCTCTGATTAGCTGAAAGTTGGTCTTGGTCCTTATCATAGATCAGGGTGGAACTTGCATGATTTGGATTCCAACAGAAATGTTATGTTCATATGTGAAATTTCTTGTGAGTGATGATTGATTGACATAAATCCTTGAGTAGGAGTTAATGTCTTGGTATATCCAGTCTCAGAGTCTCAGTCTACACTCAAAACACGTAGAGTCTAACAAAAAGGTCAGTTGTCAGTGTTGGGATTTTTTTCCACGTTGTTATTATCAGTTGCTTTTCATAGTCAGATTATGCTAGTCCAGTTTCAGTAAAAATACTAGCCTACTAAGTAACTTCAGAAATGTCAGCTGATCAGTTTGACTACAGTCTTCTTCTGAGGTGTCAATAGTGCCTCTCAGTTATCAGAATCAGATTCAGAATATAGATTATTTGGTCAATTAGGCGGTCATGACATTCTAGTTATAACTCTGACCAGCCCTAGGACCCCAATTCAGTGTTTAGTTGGTTCTCTAGACGGCTACGACGCTCCCTGTTGAGCAGCTCCGACCAGTCTTAGAACTCAGTTTCCAAATACGGTCCTATAAGGCGCTCAAGGAACTTTCAGCCAGTATCCTTGAGTTAGTTATAGTGTTGGGCCCCAGTATCGAGCTATCCGCTTGTCAGTAGTAGTCGTGATAGGATTATCCAGTGGGAGTAAGACTTAGCACCGAAAGGGCTTGGGTTCAAGTGCACTCAAGTTCCAGAACTACGTTGCCACCATAGGTTATATTTACTTGCTCTCATGGCCCCCTCTGACAGTGATTCTCACAGTCCATGCCTTTATACCCTGGACAGGGATATTGGGTCCTACCGGTGGGGTTTATTCATCGGACTCCATGTCTAGCTCACATGGTTATATGTCGGTTATAGACTCTCCACTAGTTAGTTCAGTTCAGTCACCGTTATTGACAGTTCAGTTCAGTTCAGATCAGTTCAGTGTGGTCTCTCAAACTCAGTATTTCAGACTTAGGGCATGTTTTTGAACATCAGACAGGGTCACCTCGACCATCTCATCTTACTTCAGTTTATTCAGTTTCAGTATTTCCGTTGGTCATTGCATGTCATTACAGTTCAGTTATGCATTACTTTATATTACTACAGTTCAGTTATGTATTTCTTTATATTACATTTTTTCTCACTTACTCAGTACATTCAAAGTACTGACGCATACCTTCTATGCTATATCGTATTATGATACAGCTGCAGGTTCTCAGTTTCAGTACAGTTAGTAGACCTACTCCAGGAGTTACCAGTTGGTGAGTCCTCATCGTTCGAGGAAGACATTTTATTTACTTCAGTTATATTTTATTTTATTTATTTTAGTTAAACTTTGAGTTAGCTGGGGGCTTGTCCCAGTAACTCATCAGTTAGATGACTTTCAGACATAGATATAGTTTCAGACTTCCAGATTTGTTCAGGCGTTTAAAACTTTATGATTCAGTTTTACCCTCATAGTTGATTCATATTAGCATTTTAAAAGCTTCCTCTATGTTTTACTCAGAATACTAGTGTGTGATAGACCAGTGGTTGACTTGGGGTTACTTTTGACTCCAAGTACTGTGTCCTGTCTAGGGTGTAGACTCGAGGCGTGACACAAAGTTTTCTACATTGAGCTAAATTCCTTATTTCTATTGTCTTAATTATGACATGAAGAAAATGCACTTTTAAAGCTTTTTTGTGCTAGTGTTGTCTTTAATATAACGTTTCTTATTTTATTTTAGTAAAAATGGTCAAAAATATCCCTCAACTTTCATTTATTAGCTAACTTTGCTCCTAGTTATACTATAGAGTCAAATATACCCCCGCTGTTAATAGAGTATGCAAAAATGCCTTTCAATTGGATGGAATGTCCCAAATTAAATTAAAATACCCGATTTCAATTATATTACCTATTTTTTCCTTTAAACCCGACCCAAAACCCGACTCTAATTTTTAAATATCTCTCTTTTTATTCTCTCTCCCTTCTGATATCACTGTGGACTCTACGCATACTTTGAAATTCGTACCAGGATATGACGAAATCTGAACACCAATTTTCTGAATTGAAGGGTTTAGTACCTCTAAATGCCACAATTGTTATATTTGGATTGAGAGTTTTATCATGAAATACGAAGCCTTGAGTCGATTTGTTTTGATGATACTCTGCCAAATAAAATTTGTGTTAGAGAAACTTTGCTTGTCACATATTGGGGGGAAATTGTTCTTCCTCTGTCCCAATTTGGTTACACATCTAACTTTAACCATTTAGTAGGAGACAAAGTTAAAATATATATTGATGATACGTAATAGAATTTTACACATATTTGCCCATTTATAGTCATCCAATCAATCATTCAAATTAGCTTATATACTTGTCTTACCATTCCAAAAATCATTGACATACACCGACTTAATCTGCACAAAAGGCAAAATAAGTACAAATTACTAGAGTAAAGCAGTGAGAGAACCAACCAGTATACTGGGAGAGAGAATAAAATTAGAGAGATTTAAAAATGGGATCGGGTTTAAAGAGAAAAATGGGTAATTTAATAAAAATTGAATATTTTAATTTAATTTGGGACATTTCATCCAATTAAGGATATTTTTTCGTACTTTATTGACGGCGGGGTATATTTGACTCTATAGTATAACTAGGGGTAAAGCTAGCTAATAAACGAAAGTAGAAGGGTATTTTTGACCCTTTTCCCTTTATTTTTTTATGGTTGTCACTAATTTCAATAATAACTACAGGCTATTTATTTTCTGTTAATAGAGATTGATGGATAACTAAACGGAATAACAAGATATAAGAAAACTAACATGATATGGGCCATCAAAATAGTTGAAAATTGAAAAATGAACACTTCAAGTTTAAAATTTTTTATTATTTTTATGTATTTTATTTTATTTGTTCGAGTCGTTAGGAGCATCTTTAAGTCGATAATAAGAACAGATAAATTTAAGACACACAGAACATTAGATAAATTTTAAATTTGTCCTACATTCGTAAACTAAGGTCGTGTTTATGCATCTTAGATAAAGAAATATAAATAGAATGGCAAGATCGTAGGTACACGTCTTGACCTAAGTTTTTTTCTTTGTTAAGATAATAATCTTTGGTTTAATCAAGACGCGTAGAGTCAAATTTTAGGTGTGATATGACAGTCAAGGTCGCAATTATGCATCTTGATCGATGTATGTCGAATTTGAGGTTGCAACATTGCATCTTAATTAAGACTAAATAAAGTTCAACAATAGTAAAATAAAATCATAGGCATAATTGATATGTACAATAATCAATAATTATTTTTAGCCGAGTATAAGTCAATAAAGTGACCGTGCTAGAACCATGAGACTCGAGAGGTGCCTAACACCTTTTCCTAGATCAACAGAATCCCTTACTCAAATTTTTAGTTCACAGACCAATAACTTTAGAGTCAAACTTTTCTTTTGATTAGGGATTCAATAAAGTGACTTGGAACACCAAAACTCAATTTTGAATGGAGACTCTGTAAAATAAATATTTTTTAAAACGTCACTTTAATTGAAAAAATCTTTTCCAAAACCCCTTAAGTGGGGGCAAAAAAATGAAGTGTGACAGATGGCGACTCCGCTAGGATAATCAGAATTTGAGCTTTGTTATATAGGCTCATACTTGGGTTTTATTATTGTTGTTGTTGTTGTTGTTATTGTTGTTGTTGTTGTTGTTGTTATATTTATCATTCTTGTCATTCGATATTTTTGTATATGTTAGCTTAATGTGCTACATGCCCGCTTATTTACCATTTTGATATTGTTGAACTGCGATATAACTATCTTCTCTCGCGCACCCTCTGAGTTTTCAATACGACACTTTGCACACAATCACGGGAATTGTGACTGTCGCACCGCACATCTATTGAGATAAAGCTAGTGGGTCTTTGGTTCCTGGTGAAGGATTTATAGTCACAAATGATTAAGATGGGGAGGACCCACGACAAAGCCAGAAAGCTCTGCTACCGGTACGTTGCTCCTCCCGGCTCAAGTTTTCCGCTTGTTTTACAGCCAGTTTAGATACCTTTTTTCCGCCAGGATGAACCCTAGTACAACTTAAAACACTGATGTGTTATTCTAATAGGCTCTGCCTTATTTGCATCATTTGCATTTGACTTAGCGAGGCACGACACAGGGACCGGGCCCATCTAGGATAGGTATCCTATTTTATGGACCAACGTATGCATGTTATGTGCTATTTGTAATGTTATTTGGAATGAATTATTGTGGATCGACTTTTAGGATAATTAATAAATTACGAGGCCAACATGTATATGATTTTCTGCTCGTACTCTGTCAAATTCTAGTATAGTTTATGATATCGTCCCACAAAGACTAGAAAATCTATGTTACAGACTTGTAATATTTAACTACTATTTGATAGAATCAAATTGATGAAAAGTGAATCTAGATTTATAAGTTACATAAATTAACACAAATCACTTTTGAAAAATTTATATCTAAAAGGAGCTGGGAATTATTGAATTCAGTTGATAATATTATTATAATAAAATCTTAGTGTCCACAAGTATTTTTCAAAAGAATAATTGCTTATTGTAAAATAATTATATTTTGCTCACTAAGAGATAAATTATTAATTGACACTTAGTAAGGTTATGTAAATTAATAGATTTAAGACTAGTGAAAATTAAATCAAAATACTTTCGTGCTTGAATTGTGCTAAAAGGTGTAAAGATCTCTTGTGATTAGACTTTAAATCAATAAACTTATTTGAGTCAATTCCTCTGTGAGAATTAGAACTGAAAGAAATAAGATAAAGACCCCTTAAATCAATAAACTTATTTGAATCAGTCTCTCCGTGAGAATTAGGACAAAAAAAAATAAGATAAAGATTATCTGAATCAATAAACTTGTTTGAAATAGTCTTTTCGTGAGAATTAGAACTAAATGAAACAAGATCAATGAATTGAAATAATGGAACTAAAAATTACTTTCACTGTACTATTTCACTCATTAGTTATAATATATTAATTTTGCTTCGTGAGAATTATAAAATTAATATAAAATAACCTAGAGATGAAATCTATAAACATGATAATAATGATTAATTAAAACTATCATTCCAACGCAGTTTGAAATAAAAAATGAAAAATTTCAAGCCAAGAATATTTTAAACTGAGATAGCATTATAAATATATCAAACTTCCTCAACTATTTCAACTTAAAGAAAATACTCCATTATGTAGTGAGAAAAATAAATTTTAAAGAATTGAAAATATTTTTACTACAAGAAAAAGACTAGGAAAAGAGATCAAGATTAACTCTTTCTCTTCTTCCTTAGAAAACTAGAGAGGAAGTAGTATACAAATTGGATGATGATTGAATACCTTTTCTTCAACAAATATGTGCCTATTTATAGAAAAGTTTCTACCAAAGCCTTGATGAGAATTTGCAATACAATGTCAATTTATCATGAGGTCTTGATGAGAATTTGACATGATAATTTATCATGCAATCATGGCGAGAATTTGACATGACAATTCTCATGAAATTTTGGTAACAATTTATTATGGCAAATTTATCGTTGAAGCCTGGTGAAAAATTCATAGGTCTTTATAAGAAATTTCATGAATTTATTTTTCTTTCCCTTGTGTAATCTTTGATGATTTTTTTTATAGATGCATCTTCCTACGTTGGCTCATATCTTCTTTCTTTCTTTTCCTCATTTTTCATGTTGTTTTGTTACTGCATGATTCGTTAGAAAATATAGGAGAATTGAATATATTTATTCATTCTTTTATTTAAATATATTTTTTATATATTAAAATATATGAATAATTTATATTCATCAAATTCCCCACACTTGAATTTTTGCTCGTCTTCGAGGAAAACTCCGATTTTTTTAAAATTATTATTATGGCTACCTTGTAAAATAAAAATCTAATCAAATAAAAGCTATCAAGACTTCAAACTTTATAACTTTTCTACATCCACCACATCTTTACCTTGTTTCTGCTTTTATGTTTGTTCAATAGAAGCTGTATCTTCTAACCTTTTTGGAACTTCTCTAAAATTGATAATTTTATGATCATATGCATTGAGTCTTTTCATGTTTTGTCCATAACCTTACCCTTTATGTCTATCTCCACTAATGTAGACTAAACATTGATTTTTAAAATTTTTAAAACTTTATTGGCTTGTAATATTGGCTTTAGGCTAGTAGGAGAAATGTTATATTTGCAGTGACTTGTCTTTTTCAAACTTTGGAGAAATTTTTTTCTAAAATCAGACTTTTCACATATTTGTTATTCATATATATCCTTGTTCTTTTTATATATATATACCTTCAATTGCCTGTACATAGTTTTTTTTATTAATTCTACTTTTTAGATGAGCTCCAAACTCATTTTTTGAAAAAAGACTTTAAAATCATAAGAATCGATTTGCATATTTAAATTTGGGCATAGGTAAGTGTCAGAAGAAAATTGTCATAATTCTTTTTGGCTTCAAATAGGTGATATATTATTTTTTTTTTGTGAAATATTTAGAAAGGCTAAGTTAAACAATGAAAGCTTAATTTGATTTTTTTAAAATCAATGCTTCCTTGAATTTTACCTCAAAAGACATTCGGGGCAAGTTCTAGCATAAAGATTGAAAATTTTAGTTATTTTTAACCATAATACATCTCGATTGAGATGTCTTGTCAAGTGTTGAAGATATTAGTTCTTGCCTTCACAAAAATAAATTCACAAACAAGAAAATTATGTGGTAAACATAGAAAATATATATTTGACATGGGATGATGAGGATTTTATTTTGATAATTAATATTTTAAAAAAAGCAAAATTATATATAATATAATATAATATTATTAAAAAATATTTTTGGCTTTCAAATGCACAACTGCAGAAAAAAACTTGAAAGAAACTGCAGTCACTCACCTTCTATGTTGAAACATGTCTAGTTTTATATAAACTAGAAAATTACTTGTGCCAATAAATCAAATAAATTTTTTTCATATTTATTGGACTTATAAGGCTCCATTACTTCACCCTCAATGGCTATGGATAAGGAAGGAATCATAATTCTGAGTTTAATGACATCAGCTCGACTCATTGATTGTGGACTTCATCAATCTATCAGAGTGATTGATGATTGTTGCTCAAAATTTTCTCTATAATATAATTTCAATTTGTGACCATTTACCTTAAACTTGTCTCCTTCATTGGTCTATTGAATTTCAATTCTTCCGTATGGAGTAATATTTGTAACATTATAAGGACCTGTCCACCTGGAATTCAATTTTTCGGGAAATAGCCTGAGTCTGCTGTTGTAAAAAAGTACTTGATATACAATTTTAATTTTTTTTGTCAGATTAATTTGTCATGTCATTTTTTGATTTTTTCTTTGAAAATTCTTTCACTTTAATAATCTTCGAATCTCAGTTCTTCCAACTCATTAACCTGAAAAAATCTATTGTTACCAGCATGGTTCACTTCAAAGTTCAATTCTTTTAATGCCCAAACAACTTTGTGTCCTAATTCAACGGGAAGATGACAAGCTTTTTAAAATACTAATCTATGTGGGGTAGTACCAATTGGCATCTTGAATACCGTTTGATATGCCTACAATGCATCATCTAATTTTAAAGCGCAGTCTTTTCTTGAGATTCCAACTATTTTTTCAAGTATTTCTTTTTAATTCGGGGTTGGAAATCTCAACTTGCCCTTGGGTTTGAGCATGATATGGTATTCCTGTTTTATGAGTTACACCATATTTTGATATCAATCCAAAAAGTTGTCTATTCATGACTTGTGGTGTGCCGAATCTGGTAAAAATATTTTTTCTAAGAAAATTACACACAGTTCAAGCATTATTTTTCTTTGTGAGAATGGCTTCAATCCATCTTGAAACATAATCTACAACCAAAAGGATATATTTAAAAGAATAAGATGAGGGAAAGGACCCATAAAATCTATTCCCCAGATATCAAATATTTCACATACCTGTGTTGTTTGCAATGGCATCTTATCTCTCATGTGATATTACCTATTCTGTGACACTTATCACATCGTGCGATGTATATATGTGCATCTTTAAAAAGTGTTGGCCAAGAAAAAAATCCTACTTTCAAAATCTTAAAAGCAGTTCACTTGGCTGCATAATGTCCTCAGATTGCTTCACCATGACAATGATACAATATTTGATTTATTTCTTCCTCAGGGACACATCTTCTAATGATATTATCTGCACAAAATTTAAATAAGTAAGGTTCATCACACAAATAATATTTAGCATCAGAGATAAGCTTTTTCCTTTTAAAGAGATCCTTAGGTATCCATTTTCCAACCAAGTAATTTTCAATGTCTGCAAATTAAGGTGATTGAGTCACAATTGAATTGACAGAAAAATACGTTCATTAGGAAACTCTTCTTTTATATCATGAGACTCAAGAGGGAGATTTTCTAATCTTGAAAAATTGTCAGCTACCTGATTCTCTGTTCCTTTTTTATCCTTTATCTGAAAGTCAAATTCTTGAAGAAGTAAAATCCATCTGAACAATCTAGGTTGGACATCTTGTTTTGCTTAGAGGTATTTTAAAGCTGCATGATCAGTAAACACGGTAACCTTGGTCCCTGTAAAATAGGAATGAAACTTATCAAATGCAAATACTATTGCTAGTAATTCTTTTTTAGTTGTGGCATAATTCAATTTAGTCTCATTCAATGTCCTACTGACATAGTAAATGGGATGAAAAATTATATCCTTCCTTTTGTCACGCCCCGAGTCTATACCATGGACGAGACACGGTACTTGAAGTCACAAGTAACCCTAAGTCAATCCATGGTCCATCATAACACTGGCAATTTAAATAAATATATGCGGAAGCTTTAAATAAAGAAAATTATTTAAGAAAACTATATCATAAAGCTTTATACAACTGAAAACAAAACTGAAAATCTGAATTTGTGTCTAAAAGCCGTCTACATCTGATGAGTTGCTGGAACAAGCCGCCAGCTTACTCTAAAGTCTACTGAATGAAGTAAAACTAAAGAAAAATAAACATCGTCCTCGAAAGATGAGGATTCATGACAGGTGCAGCTTAAAACTCCTAGTTGAGATTTGCTAACGGTACTAAGACTGAGAATCCTGCAACTGTATCATAAAACGATACAACATAGAAGGTATGCATTAATACTTTGAATGTACTGAGTAAGTAGGAGAAAACATAACATGGATAATAAATAACTGAGCTAAATACATGCAATGGCCAACTAAAATGCTAAAACTAAATAAACTAAGATATACTGAGATAGTCAAAATGACCATGTCTGAGGTCAAAGACATGTCCTAAATATGAGATACTGATCTGAATTACCATATGAATTGATCTGAAACTGTTCTGAGCTGAGCTAACTGAGACTGTACTGACTAGTGGGAGAGTCTATAACCGACATATAACCATATGAGTTGGATGTTGAGTCCGATGTATACACCCCATCGGTAGGACCCAATATACCTTGCCAGGGTATAAAGGCATGAACTGGGTGATCATAAGTCTGGGCCATAAGAACAGTAAAAATAACCTACGGTGACAACGTAGTTCTGAGAATGGGTGCGCTGGAACCCCGGTCCCCTCTCGGTGCTAAGTCCTACTCCCACTGGATGGTGCTAACATGACTACTACTACCAAGGTGATAGCTCGAAACTGGGGCCTAAGACTAAATCAGAGATACTTATCTGGAAGTACCCTGAGAGTCTTATTGCACCGAATTTAGTGACTGGTGTTCTAAGACTGGTCAGAGCTGCTTAGCTGGAAGCGTCGTAACCGTCTAAAGAACAAACTGATAATTGGAAGTGTTGATTCTAAGACTGGTCAGAGCGGCATAGCTAGAAGCGTCATAACTGTCTAAAGGACAAACTAATAACTGGAAGTGATGGTTCTAAGACTGGTCAGAGCTGCTTATATGGAAGTGCCGTAACCATCTAAAGAACCAACTAAAATCTGATAACTAATGTCTGAGTCTAAATACTGATAATTGGGAGGCACCACTGACACTTCAGGAAAAGACTGTAGTCAAACTGATCACCTAATATTTCTGAAATTACTGAGTAGGCTAGTATTCTGACTGAAACTGGACTAGCATGGACTGACTAAGATAATCAACTTATATTAACAACATGGGAAATCCCAATACTGAATAACTGACCATTCTGTTCAACTCTAAGTGTTTTGAGTGTGGACTGAGACTTTGAGGTTGAATATACCAAGGTATTAACTTCTACTCAAGGATCTATATCAATCAGTCGTAACATTATCAAAATCTAACATATCAACATAACATTTCTATTTTGAGTCCAAATCATGTAGGTTCTACCCTAATTTATAATAAGGACCAATACTTAGGAACCTTTAGCTAACCAGAGGCCTGAGAGTCTAGGGAAATCATAGACATACCTTTTCTTACTCAATTCATAGAATCATAAATCCAGAGCGTAATATAAATTATGGATCCCTTATTCATGCAAGCTCATAGATTCAAATCATACTTTAAACATATATAGTGAAATCATGGTAAAAATCATGTACATACTTTATCAGAGCCATATCTTGAAAATAGTGCTAATACAGAGTAAAATCTTAGAAAACATGCTACCATCATTTCATATACGTAAATCAAGAATTTGGGAGTAAGTTCATAACATACATTGCTGCTTATCATGAGGGTCTTGAACTTCATGGAAGACATATAGGGCATCATGCTTAGGTTGAGATCTTAAGACATAATTTTTCTTTCTAAAATTAAGTAACTAGGGTTTTACATAAAACTTGGGACACAAGGACAAAAGGGGATCCTTGTTGAATTCCCACATACCTGGTTGAAGGATTTCTCTAAAGGTCTTGAAGCTACTGCACCTTGAAGAGGGAACCCTAGTTCTTGAGCCTTGAGAGAAAAAAAGAAACGGAGAAGAAGGATTTGTGAGTGCTTTTGCTTTAGGACCGAATGAGAGATTAGACTAGATATTTCCCTTAAAACCGTTCCACTAGATACTCAAAACAACATCATTTAAAAGCTGGAAGCATAGGACTTTATGAAAATGCCACTGGGATTAAGCTTAAAAGTCTGCCCGTCAGTGACCATGACCCTCACCACGAGTCGTTGGTCCTCACCACGACTCATGGTAACCATTCGTTGCCACTAGAGAAGTAATTCCTCAGCTCCTGCTTCCTCAACCAATGACCAATAGGATGAGTCGTTACCTCATCTAATGACTCATCATCACCTTTCGTCGTCACCACTAGTCCAACCTCAATTTCCTTTCAACGACTGACACGATGGGTTGTTTCTTCACCTAAAGGCTCGTTGCCTCCGTTCGTATTCACTGAACCAAAAACCCTGAACTCCAACCAATGACTCTTCAGGATGACCCGTCACAGCGACCAACGGGTCGTTATTTGGCTCGTTGTCCCTGGGAAGTTTGAACTGCTAGCTTACCATGATTACAACTGATGAGTCGTTGTTTCCCAAGAAGACTCGTTCTATCCTCGCGTGGTATAAAAATCCTCTTGAACTATTTTTGAAACCCTCCCCATGACTCCATCTAACGGGTCATTAGAGCGACCAACGACCGATTGGATGAGTCGTTCTGAGACAATTCCTATTGGTTTTTCTGCTGAACTCCATCTAACTCCGGAGTATGATCTTAGAAACTTTCGAAGTGTTACACCTTTGGCCTAAAATAGCTCCCACAAAAATGTCACTAGCATCACACATGACTTCAAAAGGTTGGTTCCAATCAGGGGATACAACTATTGGTGTAGTTGATAATTTCTCCTTGAGGGTTTCAAATGCCTTCAAACAATCACTTCAAAAATCAAACTTAACATCTTTCATCAAGAGGTTAGTTAGAAGTTATGAAATTCTTGAAAAGTCTTTTATGAATCTTTTGTAAAGACCTACATAACCGAAAAACTTCTAATGCCCTTAACAGTTGTGGGAGGGGTTAATCCTGCTATGAGATCAGTTTTTGCTTTATCAACTTATTTCTTTAGCTGTGATTTTATGCCCTAAAACAGTTTCCTCTGTTATCATAAAGTGATATTTTTCTCAATTAAGAACCAAGTTTGTCTCTTCACATCTTTTAAGAGCTAAGTCCAAGCCGTTGATAATATTCAAATGTCATGCCAAAGAGTATGAAATTATCAATAAAAAATTTAAGAAATATTTGAGTCATGTCAGAAAAAATCGCGAAAATACAATGTTGAAATGTCAAAGGGGCATTTCATAGACCAAATAACATTCTCCTATATGCATATATTCCATTAGGACATGTGAAATTATCTTTTCCTGATCACGGGTATAATAGGTATTTGGTTATAACCTGAATACCCATCGAGAAAATAGTAAAAATCATATCATGCAATTTTTCCCAACTTTCAATTAATAAAAGGCAAAGGAAAAGGATCTTTTCTCGTGGAATCATTGAGACGCTTGTAATCAATACAGTCTATCTATCCTATAACTGTTCTTGTAGGTATAAGTTCATTATTTTCATTTTTTACAACTGTCATACCTCCTTTTTTCGGTACTACCTGAACAGGACTTATCCATGGGATGTCAGAAACGGGGTAAATGATATCTGCTGCTAGAAGTTTTATTATCTCATTTTCACCACTTTCTACATTGAGGGATTCAATCTTCTTTGAAACTGGATTATTGGTTTGTAGATATCCTTCATAAGGATTCTGTGCGTGCAAATAGTTGGATTAATTCCTTTGATGTCTGCTATTGTCTACCCCAAAGCTCCTTTATGTGCTTGTAGTATTGCAATCAAACTATCTTCTTGTTATGTAGTTAGAGAAGATAAAATAATTACTAGAAATAATTCGTGCTCAAGATAAACATATCTTAAATAATAAGATAGGAGAATTTTAAGTTCCATTTTTGATTGAAATGATTGCATCTTGTCATCCTCAAAATCTTTCTCCAGTAATTTGACTTTCTTTTGTTTGGTGGGATCATCATCGTGTGAGGTGCCTGATGTTGCCAAGCATCTTTTCATTGAGTCTAAAGTTAATTGGTCATTTTTAAATTCATCTGCAAGATCACTTATTATGTCAATGGAAAAGCATGAAGATGATGTTTCATCTTCTGAAAATCTTAGTATCTTTTGCATATAAAAAATGACTCTTCATCAACTCTCAAAATTAGTTGTCCTTGATGAACATCTATGATTGCTCTACCTGTAGTAAGAAATGGTCTACCCAAAAAAATCGGTTCATTAGAACATTCCTTCATTTCAAGTACTATGAAATCTATAGGGAAAACAAACTTATCTACTCTTACAAGCACATTTTCAATTATTCCCTTAGGTTTATTAATACTTGATTAGCAAATTGAAGAAAAACACTTGTGTCTTTCATTTCACCAAGATTCAATTTTCTAAAGATAGAAAATGGAATCAAATTTATTGAATCTCCAGAATCACAAAGTGCCTTTTTAACTCTTTACTGAAAATATTTCTATTACAAGAAAAAGACTAGGAAAAGAGATCAAGATTAACACTTTCTCTTCTTCTTTAGAAAACTAGAGAGGAAGTAGTATGCAAATTGGATGATGATTGAATGCCTTTCCTTCATCAAATATGTACCTACTTACAAAAAATTTCTACCAAATCCTTGATGAGAATATGCAATACAATGTCAATTGTAATACCCTGGAAACTCAAAGACGAGACCCGGGACTCAAAACAGAGAAAAACTGAAAATTCTGCACTAGGTCACAGAACGAGTCGTTCTGTCACCCGTGGGGTTTGACCACGAGTCATTAAGTGACTCATGGTGAGTCCTATGGACTTAGTGAGAAATTTGAAGAATGGGTGACTAGGGGTGTGACCACGAGTCTTGGTCAACCCCATGAGTCGTGGTATGACCCGTGGTCAAGAACAATGTTAGGTCGGTAAAATGTTAGGCAGTGAACCTCATGACTGGTCACCATGAGTCGTGGTCCATGCCACGACCTGTTGGGTGACGCGCGGTCATGTTTTGGTTAATAGTTAGAGGAGGCCAGGTAGTGTACCCAGCGAGTTCTCACCCACACTCATTTGGGACACCACGAGCCATGGTGTCACCTGTGGGGACTCCATGGACTTTGGAGCAGTGTAGTCCATGAGAGATGACCATGAGCCGTGGTCACTGACCACGAGTCGTGGTCACTAACCATGACTAGTTAGGTCTCCTCATGGTAACCAACAGGAGGTTCCAGGTAGTGTACTTCACGAGTGTGACCACGAATCGTGGTCAGTAACCAGGACTCATTGGGTCACCCGTGAGGATTGACGATCAGTTTTTCCCTGCGAGTTTTCAAGGGTCTTTCAGTGATTTTCTACCCTTCTAGACTCTAAACTACATCATTTTAAGCATATTTTTAGACTTATTATAGGGGTTAAACAGTTTCTTTCCTTATTCTCTCCATCAGACTCTCAGAAATCATCGTAGAACTTCTCTCAGAGCTTTTCAGAGCAAGAGCTAGGGGAACCTTTTCTCCTTGGTTTCTCAAGAAAATTCTTTGGGCTTCTTCACTAGGTATGTGGGGATTCAACAAGGGAATAATTCTTACCTTGTGTCCCCAAATTCCTCCCTACTTTTCTCTATCAGTTCTAGGCCTGAAATTATCATATGTTAAAAAATTCTTAACCATTCTTCGTTTAATTCACGTGGAATGTTATTTCATGTTAGTTATAGATATTTTCCACCAGTTTGTGACTGAAATAATGTTAAATCTTGTAAAGTGAAATTTAGCCCTATTTCTTGAACTAGAAAATCTTGAAATTTGCATTAGTGCTTGGATATCGAATTTTTTCTTGGATTTATCAGTGTCGTGGACTCCCATGTTGTTAGGAGCATTGAAACAAAATCAGATTATTGTCAGTTTAGTTTTAGTAAGAATGTTAGAATTCTCAGTGTCAGTCAGAAAATGTCAGCTGATCAGTTTGACTACAGAAATTCATGAGGTGTTAGTATTACCTCCTAGTTATCAAAATCAGATTCAGAATTCAGTTTTATTGGTACACTAGGAGGTCATGAAACTTTAGATAAACATCTCTGACTATCATTAAGACCCCATTTTTAGTTTTTAGTTTGTTCTTTAGACGGTTACGACGCTTCCAGATAAGTAGCTCTGACCAGTCTTAGAACCCAGTTCCTGAATCTGATCTGATAAGACTCTCAGGGTGCTTTAAGATATGTATCCTTGACTGGTCTTGTGCCCCAATTTCGAGCTATCAGCTTAGTATTTATTCTATGACTATCCAGTGGGAGTAGGACTTAGCATTAAGTAGATCGGGGTTCCAGTCCATCCAGGTTTCTAGAACTATGTTGCTGCCATAGGTTACAGTATTTATTGGCCTGATTGGCCCCAGATTCTTGTGATCAACCAGTTCATTCCATTATACCTGGAAAGGTATGTTGGGTCCTACCGATGGGGTGTATACATCGGACTCCATGTCTAGTTCACGTGGTTATATGTCGATTATAGACTCTTCCACTAGTCAGTTTAGTGTAGTTTCAGATCAGTATTCCGGATTTAGAACATTCTTTGACCATCAGACCGGGTCTTTTAGACCATCTCAGTTATTTTGGGTATTCAATTCAGTAGCTTTAGTTGGTCATTGCATGTCTTTTCAGTTCAACATTTTTATTCCATTGTGTTATGTTTCTCTCACTTATTCAGTACATTCAAAGTACTGGCACATATGTTTATGTTGTATCGTTTTATGATACAGCTGCAGGATCTCGGTCTCAACCTCGCTAGCCGATCGCTCTCCGAAGACTTCAGCAGTTCTAGTTGGTGAGTCCTCATCTTTCGAGGTCGGAGATTATTTCATTTAGTTACATTTTATTCTATTTTATTTAGATTTAGAGTTAGCTGGGGCTTGTCCTAGTAACTCATCAGTGGTAGTGGCTTTCAGATGCAGATTTGGTTTTCAGATATGTAGCTTTGTTTAAATATTTTCAAATATTATGAACCCACTTTATTTCTTTCAAGTATTTATATTTTTGCTTCAAATTTCCACTGTATATATATTTATATAATACTCAAAATGCCAGTGTATGATAGACCAGGGGTTAACTTGGGGTTATTGTGACTCCAAGTGTCGTTCCCTATCCAGGATGTAAGGTCGAGGCATGACAAACTTGGTATCAGAGCACTAGGTTCAGAGTATCCTCAGATGTCTAAAAGCCGCATCAAGTAGAGTCCTCTTCATGGGTGTGAAGCGCACCACACTTATGACGGGGAGGCTACGAGATGTTATTAGGAAAAATTCCCTTTATTTCATACTTCTTATCGTGTGTTGAAACTCAGTTCCAGAATCTTCTCCTAACTCGTGCTCTATTTCATTTCAGTGAATCATGCCTTCGCGACGTGGTAACGAAAGAAGGGCCAATAATGCTTACCGACCTGCCCCATCAGCCTCGGCAGCCCCTCAGGATGACTCGGTGTCTACAACAAAATTCAGGGTGGCCATTCAGCTGCTCGCCCAAACTGTTACCAACCAGGTGAACCAGAAGGTGATTCCAATCAACAACAATGGTTCCATAGCAGTTGCCTGAGTGCGGGACTTCACCTGGATGAACCCTCCAGATTTTCATGGATCTAAGGTGGGAGAGGACCCATAAGGATTTGTGGACGAGATTAATAAGATCACTTGAATTATTGGTGTTAGTCCCTCAGAGAGTGCTGACTTGGCTGCCTACCAGCTTAAAGGGGTAGCCCAGGTCTGGTACGAACAATGGAAGGAGGGAAGGCCAGCGGAAGCAGGACCGGTGGAATGGAAGGAGTTCACTACAGCCTTCTTGGACAGATTCTTCCCTCAGGAGCTTAGGGAAGCAAAGGTAGCGGAGTTCATGAATTTGAGACAAGGAAACTAGACAGTAGAAGAGTATGCTTTGGAGCTCACCAGGTTGTCCAAATATGCTCTAGAGATGGTGGCCGAGCCAAGGGCTCGCATGTTGAAATTTGTAAATGGGGTGTCGAACCTGGTCCTCAGAGAGTGCAAGACAGTGTTGCTGATTAAGGATATTTACCTCTCCAGCCTGATTGTCTATGCCTAGTAGATTCAGGCCAAAAAACTGAGGGACATGGAGCGAAAGAACAAGTGGGCAAGGACTGACCAATCAAATTATAGCCACCAGAGGTCTGGCGGTAGCAACAACCCATAGCAGCAGCAACAGAGGGCTCCAACACCTAGCTTAGCCAGCGCCCCTACCTTTCAGTCCTGCCATGATCGGAGGGGTGGAGCATCTAGCTCTCAGTACTAGAGTTACATTGCCGGTAACAGGTATCCAGATTATCCCTAGTGCAACAAGAACAACCCAAGAGAGTGTCTTCAGGGTCGAGGGGGCTGTTTTGGTTGTGGACAACTTAGTCATCAACTTAAGGAATGCCTGCCAGCAAGGATGGGGAAGGTCACAATCCACTACCTCAACATCTCCAACAAGCCACCCAGCTCAGCAGGCTAATACATCAGGTACAGAGGGCGGTTAATGCCAACATCATTTTTAAGCATTATCATCTCATCAGGATCAGGAGAACTCACTGGATGTGGTCACGGGTATGTCATGTCTTTTCCATCTAGATGTATATGCCCTACTTGATCTGGGGGCTACACTATCATTCATGACTTCCTACGTAGCAGTCAATTCGATATCAATCCAGAGGTCTTCTCAGAACCATTTTTAGTCTCCACCCTAGTTGGAGAGTTAGCTAGAGCCAGTCGAGTGTATAGAAACTTCCCAATCTCAGTTTTTAATAAAGTCATTCCAGCTGACCTTGTAGAGTTAGACATGGTCGACTTTGACCTCATTCTTGGCATGGATTAGTTACACTACAGTTATGCCTCAATCGACTGTAGAACTAGGGTCGTCAGATTTCAGTTCCCTAATGAGCCAGCTCTTGAATAGACGGGCAATAGTTCAGTGCCTAAGGGTAGGTTTATTTCCTACCTTAAGGCCAGGAATATCATATCTAAGGGATGTATCTACCATCTAGTTCTAGTTAAGGATTCCGACTCTAATACCCCAACTATCCAGTCAATCCCTATTTTCAGTGAATTTCCAAATGTGTTTCCCGAAGATCTTCCCGGAGTTCCTCTTGAACGGGAAATTGACTTCTGTATAGACCTTATTCTATATACTCATCCCATCTCCATCCCTCCTTATAGAATGGCCCTGCTTGAACTTAAAGAGTTGAAGGAGCAGCTAAAAGATCTTCTTGATAAGGGTTTTATCAGACCTATCATCTCTCCCTGGGGTGCTCTAGTGCTATTTTTGCGAAAGAAAGACGGTACCCTCAGAATGTGCATCGATTACCGTCAATTGAATAAGGTCACAGTCAAGAAAAGGTATCCCCTACCCATAATTGACGACCTGTTTGACCAACTTCAGGGAGCCAACTGTTTCTCCAAAATAATCTCAGGTCAGGGTATCACCAGCTAAGAATCAGAGAGGGTGACATACCGAAAACAGCTTTCAAGACTCGGTATGGTCACTACGAGTTTGTGGTTATGTTCTTTGGTCTAACAAATGCCCCTACAGCCTTTATGGACCTGATGAGCAGAGTCTTTAAGCAGTATCTAGATATGTCCATCATTGTATTTATTGACGACATATGGTATACTCCAGAAATGAGGAAGAGCATGCTAATCACCTGAGGATAGTGCTTCAGACACTCAGAGACCGCCAGCTGTTCGCCAAGTTCAGCAAGTGCAAATTTTGGTTAAAGTCCGTGACTTTCCTGGGTCATGTGGTCTCAGGTGAGGGTATTCAGGTTGATCCTCAAAAGATAGCAGCAGTTAAATACTGGCCCAGACCTACCTCCCCAACCGAAATTAGAAGTTTCTTAGGTCTAGCTAGGTATTACCGACGCTTTATGGAAGGCTTTTTTCTATAGCATATCCTTTAACTAGGCTGACTTAGAAGAAGGTGAAATTTTAGTGGCCAGATGTGTGTGAGAAGAGTTTTCATGAGTTAAAAAATTAACTCACTACCGCTCCAGTGTTGACCCTACCGGAAGGATTAGATGGATTTGTGGTATATTGCGATGCTTCCAGAGTTGGACTCGGTTGTGTTCTAATGCAGCGGGGCGAGGTGATAGCCTACGCCTCCAGACAGCTCAAAGTTCATGAGAAGAATTATCCAACTCATGACTTGGAGTTGGCGGCGGTGGTGTTTGCATTGAAAATATGGAGACACTATCTTTACGGGGCTCACATGGATGTTTTCACCGACCACAAGAGCCTTCAGTATGTATTCAGTCAGAAAGACCTAAATCTTTGTTAGAGAAGATGGTTAGAGCTCCTGAAGGATTATGACATGAGCGTGTTATATCACCCAAGCAATGCTAATGTGGTGGCTGATGCCTTGAGAAGAGTGTCTATGGATAGTGTGACTCATGTTGAAGAAGACAAAAAAGAGTTGGCGAAAGATATTCATCGGGTAGCTCGGTTATGGGTTCAGTTGGTTGATTCATCTGAAGGTGGAGTGGTAATGCAAAGTGGGTCAGATTCCTATTTGGTTGTTGAAGTTAAGTCCAAACAGGATGAAGATCCCATTTTACTTAAACTTAAGGAAGCGGTTCTCAGGAAAGAGGTTGAGGATTTCTCCAAAGGGGGAGATGGTGTGCTCCGTTACTAGGGCAGATTGTGTGTGTCGGATGTCGGCGACTTGAGATAGTAGATATTAGATGAAGCACACATCTTGAGGTACTCCATCCACCCTGGTGCTACTAAAATGTACCGCGATTAGCGGGATATTTAATGGTGGAATGGCATGAAGAGAGACATCGCCGAATTCATAGCTAAGTGCCCGAACTGCCAACAGGTCAAGGTAGAGCACCAAAGACCGAGAGGTATAACCTAGGATATTAGTATACCCACGTGGAAGTGGGAAGAAGTAAATATGGACTTTATTACGGGTCTACCTCAAACTCATCAGTAACATGATTCTATCTGGGTAGTAGTAGACTGGATGACTAAGTCAGCACATTTCCTTCTAGTTAAAACTATAGATTCAGTTGAGGACTATGCTAGGATTTATATCGGGGAGTTGTTTAGACTTCATGGGGTGCCATTAGCCATTATTTCAGATAGAGGTACTAGTTCAGCTCACAATTCTTGAAGTCTTTCCAGAAGGGACTTGGTACCTAGGTCAAGCTCAGCACAACTTTTCACCCGTAGATAGATGGGCAAGCTGAGCGGACTATTCAGACCCTAGAATATATGTTGAGGGCGTGCGCAATAGATTTCAAGGGAAGTTGGGATAACCACTTACCTCTTATAGAGTTTGCATACAACACCAGCTACCACTCCAGTATCCAGATGGCCCCGTTTGAGGCATTGTATGGTAGAAGGTGTAGGTCTCCTATTGGGTGGTTTGAGGTTGGTGAAGCTATTATAATCGGGCCAGACTCGGTTCATGAAGCTATACAGAAGGTACATCTCATTAGAGAGAGATTGAAAACAGCTCAGAGCCGTCAGAAATCTTATGCTGATGTGAGAAGAAGAGAATTGGAGTTTGCTGTGGATGACTGGGTCTATCTAAAAATTTCACCCATGAAAGGGGTGATGAGATTTAGGAAGAAGGGAAAGCTCAGCCCAAGATATGTAGGACCCTACAAAATTCTGAGACGAATTGGCAAGGTAGCTTATGAGTTGGAATTACCTTTAGAATTGGCATATGTGCACCAAGTATTCCATGTGTCACTGTTGAAGAGGTGAATCGGTGATCCAACTTCAATTGTGTCATTGGACAGCGTGGGAGTGAATGATAGTCTCTCATATGAGGAGGTCCCAGTCTAGATCCTTGACTGTCAGGTTCGTAAGCTGAGGAACAAAGAAGTAGCTTCAGTCAAAGTATTGTGGAGGAATCAACAGGTTGAGAGAGCTATGTGGGAAGCCGAAGCAGATATGATGGCTACATACCCACATTTGTTTTCTTTCGACTCAGTTTTAGTTTAAGGTGTTAGTTTCCTCCCCAAAATTGCTTTTAGTTCGTATGTTTCAATTTCATTCATGTAAATGAACGTGTGTATGATTAGTAAATTCAGTTCATACTTGTGATTCAGTTCAGAGGTAGTCATTCCGCTAGTTTCAACTTTCATGATCAGTATTCGTGTATAAAAGTCGTCATTCTCTACTTTCCTGTGTGTTTTTCCAACATTCGGGGACCGAATGTTCCCAGGGGGGAGATATTTTCATGCCCCGAAAACTCAAAGACTAGACCCGGAACTCAAAACAGAGAAAAACTAAAAAATCATCAGTGGGTCACAGAACGAGTCATTTTGTGACCTTTGGGGCCTGACCACGAGTCGTTAAGTGACTTGTGGTGAGGCTTGTTGTCACACCCCACCTTGGGGGGTATGACTGGCACCTGGTGCCCTACTAGGACCTGAACTACTAGACTGCTGAGCCTGGGCACATCTGGTGCCTGGCTGGCTCTAACTCACATTTCTGGAAATAAAGGGCTATATAACGACTGTAAACACAGCCCCCGGCCCATTGGCCTATAGCCTCCTGTACCTGTAATAACAGCTAACCAGAAACAAGCAACTATAAGGAAACCTATGCGGGCCGACAAGGCCACCAAGCTGTCTAGTTATCTATAACTCAACCCTGAAGTACTGGATAGCTACGTGACCGACAAGGTCACCACTACTGTCAAACTATGGCCCCACACGACCAACATAAAGGAAACAAAAGTACTAACAACTATACAACTGCAGGGCCTCACACGACCGGCTCATCTGACCACAGGGTAATATACATACAGACTGCAAGCCTCTAGGAATAGCAATAGAAATGATCGGGACAGGGCCCCGACCTACTCGTACTGTACAACAAAAGAAAACGGAATACACCTCTAGGATTTAGTCTCCGGATGACAGGTACTGTACCAAAAACCTGAAATGCAGAAAAGTCCAATACAGGTACTGTACACAATACTGTAGGATTCACTGGATGGCTACGTATCAATTTTCCTCACTTATACATATACAACCATAAGATACTACATAAGCAATAATACGGACATACCTATCACCTGACTAGGCCTGGAATAGGTGAGGATATCTGGTCCTCATATCTTCCTTCGCTTCCCAAGTCATCTCCTCTCGGTTCCTGTTACGCCTCAATACCTTGATAGACGTAATATCTTTAGTCCTCAATCTGCGAATCTGTCTGTTTAAGATAGTTATTGGAACCTCTTCATAGGCCAGCTTTTTCGTAACCTGGATATTCTGGACTGGGACTGCTCTGGACGGGTCTCCTATGCATTTCCTCAGCATAGATACATGAAAGACCGGATGAACGAATTCTAATTCTGGAGGCAAATTCAACTCATATGCTACTCTGCCTGTCCTTCGACGAATCCGATAAGGCCCAACAAACCTCGGGCTGAGCTTACCTTTCTTGCCGGACCTCATTACCTCTTTCATCGGGGATACTTCAGAAATACCCAGTCATACACATCAAACTCCAATTTTCTACGCCGCACATCTGCATATGATTTCTGGCGACTCTGTGCAGTCAGTAAGCATTCTTCGGATAAGCTTTACCTTTTCCTTTGACTGTTGAACAATGTCTGGGCCAACCAACACTGACTCTCCGATTTCAAACCAAGCATTCGGCGATCTGTATTTTCGCTCGTATAATGCCTCAAAAGGCGCCATCTGGATGGCTGAATGATAGCTATTATTTTAGGCAAATTCAATTAACGGTAAATGCTCACTTTGGCTACTACCGAAATCTAGCACACACGCTCGCAACATGTCTTCGAGCGTATGAATTGTGCACTCAGCCTGCTCATCTGTCTGAGGATAGAATGCTGTGCTTAAATTAATCTGCGTTTCCAGACCCCTCTGGAACGACTGCCAGAATCTAGCTGTAAACTGTGCTCCCCTATCTGAAATAATGGATACCGGCACTCCATGCAATCTAACTATTTCTCTAATATATAATTCGGCATAATCCTCAGCCGAGAAGGTAGCCCTCACTGGCAGGAAATGAGCTGATTTTGTCAGCCTGTCAACTATTACCCAAATGGAATCATATCCATGTTTAGTACGGGGTGATCCTGCCACAAAATCCATAATTACTGCTTCCCATTTTTAGAGAGGTACAGTTATGTCCTGAATCACCGCCTGGTTTCTGATGTTCTGCTTTCACCCGCTGGCAGTTAGGATACTGGGCTACAAACTCAGCAATTTCCCCTTTCATACTTGGCCACCAGTAGTTTTCTTTGATGTCATGGTACATTTTTGTCGTACCGGGGTGAAGAGAATAACGGGCGTAATGTACCTCGTTCAGAATCTGCTGGTGGGCCCCTGAAACATCTGGAACATATAGACGGCCTTTACAACGTAGCACTCCACCCTCTGTTACCTGAAAACCTGGCGTTTTCCCCTGCTAACCAGGTCAGGATTCTTATACTACTGTTCTTTTTATTTTCACAACTGATGACGACACGGCGGTGCTCTCGATTACAGCTCTGTTGTCCTTCATTTCTATTACACGAACGGCTAAATTGACCAATTGATGTATCTTTCTGACCAACTCCCATTGCTCGGGCTGCCCATACACCACACTTCTAATAGATCTATCACTAAGAGCGGTTGTTTCTCCATTACCTCTTCTTGGCTGATATAACATTTTCATACTTAGAGAGCTCGGCATATAATTGATGGTTATACTGACTTGTCTTGCCGAAGCGATCGACAGGTAGTTTATAGGCGTAGCTAGAGCTTATCTGGCCCTCCGGCCACATGCTAAGGCTAATTGTTGCTGGAATAGCCTGAACGACCGTCCGCGCACCTTGTGCCTTTATCTGATCAGAGGGTCCTGATATCGACCATGACCTCTAATGATCTGGCTACATAACCTTAAATAACTGAATAGTCGGGTTGAATGACCCGAATGTGGCAGTAGTCTAACAATGCTCTAACTGTTCTACTTGAGTGCTTATAGTTTGTGCATAACCGCAGACTTGTGGGCATCTAATTGCTCTGTTATTTTGCTTAAACCACTGTAAGGCTGGGCTTAATCAAACTTACTCCCAGGCGATCAATCTCTGGATCTTCACGGGGAGTCTACTGATCCCCTGGTCTTAGTAAATACTGTGCTAGCAGGGTACTATCAATTTCTTACGCCTTGTGTGTATCCACTTGGATTTATACTGCTATTCTGGGGAATTCTCGGTCTTATGAGCTATTATGTAAATACTGGCCTTCTGCTAGGGCTCTATATCTAAATATCTTACGAGAACCAGCTGAAGTACTAGTCTGTCGCTGACTACTGATGTGGACCCTTCCTTGGGGTACCCACAGGTATTCTGACTGGGACGGCCGGCTGACTTATGGGGTGTTCCACATAATAACTGCTAGGTTGACTAAGGCCGACTCTCACCTACAAGGCTGGGAAAATGACGTACGATCACTTAACATACTAGAATAATTCTGGTATTGCTAATCTCTGAAATTTGCCTATTCGGCCTCTAATCCTGGTTCTAGCACATGCACTAATGTTACCGATCTTCAGGGATGCTTCCCTGCTAATGCAGGCGCCAGCTGGTCGGTAGACCGTCTAACTGCGCCCTTATCATCTAGCCATCTGGTTTAGCTCATTAACTCTGGTAAGCTCCTAGAGCCTAGATCTGGCAACAACACATAAGTCTACTAACTTAATAACTGAGAACTGAGATAGTTTCTATGACTTCATACGTAATTCACACTTAATCTGCCCTTTCTCTTCTCCTTTCCCTTTCTCCTTTCTTCTCTCCTTTTCTTTCTTTCTTCTCCCCTATTTTTTTTGGCAAGGGGGGGGGGTCCTGCAATGCAATTTGTACATGCTTTCTATTACTAATCAGCATCTGTGATAGTACCCCTTATAGGCAGCTACCCACAGCATATCTATTATCTGTATATATATATATCAATAGCTACGTACAATATGTACTGAATTCTGCGGTAATACATAATCTATGACATGCTCTGCTGAGTCTCATACCGTACATGATACACCGCTTCTACGGCCTAATAATATCTCCTGCCCCGACTTATCATTTCATTGTATTGTCACCCCATTCTGAAAGTAACAAACATAAACACTTTAGTTATTGTCTCCTGTTTGAAATTCCGCCACTCTTTGCGATGTGGGGTCAACGTTCGAATCTTGTGGCCTTACTAGGCATATATTGAGAGTCCATGACTGTCTGCTGGGCCTTATCTCTGGGCCACACTAGATTAAATTTGCTGTGTCGGCAATTTCTCAACTTCCCCATAAGCGAACATACTGCAGTATTCTAGACCGCAATCTTACTGTCAGCCCGAGGCTTAATCCTTAATACGGTATTTTATCAATCCGGGGGTAATCCTAATTTCCCCACAGCATCTGACACTCCTGCTTCTTCCTCTCATCTTGCTTAAGCTGAACTCTGGGGTTCAAAGTACCTGCCTTTTGTTGTTAATGAGATTACTGATCAAGCCTCGGCCTATACTTCTTCTGGCTTGCAGTCGGACCCATCTTATTCATATAATCTCCCTGTCTTTTGATATCACAGCTAAGATTATAACTATTATCTTGCAGACATACCCTGCCGTTGTTAGCATGCCATGGCGGATTCAACCCTTTCCTGACTTGAACTTGACTCTTACGGGGAGTCCATCATTGACGGATCTCCTACACCCACTTCGAGTAAGCTAGTAGTCTTACTTGCTCTTCTGACTTATTACCGTGAGGGTCTGCACAACTTACATAATCATAAGGGCTCCTTACTCTTTCTAACACTTTCTGGAATCAACCAATCCACCTTTCACTTACTGCCTGCTTTGGGCAACATCATCTCAATCCTTATGCCCTTTACTACACTGGGATCGAAACTAAGGGGGTAGGAATAACTTTCTCTTACTGCAACGAAACGAAGACATGGAACTGTACCACACCTGAAGGAATGGAGGTGGGAATCCTACATTTCCCTCTCTTTCTCACACTTATCTGATAATCTAATATTATCTACTATCTTAATCAGGTCTTATATATATATATATCTAACAAATAAATCGACTCATTTATACGTTATGCTTATGACTTCCTATTCTGAAGTTATCGACATATACTGGGGATAGTACGGATAAAGGTATCATGCTGAGAGGTCTTGGGTACCTCCTCCTGCTGCTGTAGTTATCATGTAACTGGCTGATGCCTTCTTCTGTTGCTATATCTGATCTTCTGCCTGTAATAGGGTAATGCTGATCTGCCTTTGTATCTGTAATCAAAGAATACGGTAAGTTTTTAGAGACTCCACCCTTTACTGTACCGCTCTAAAGCACGACTGACTGAGAAGGAAGGGTAACCATCCTATCATGCCTCGCAGCCTCCTGCCTATAGTATGTGGTGCACAACACATCCATAGACAAGACTCTACTTAGCACGGCTTGCAGACTCCCTGGGACACGACCTGCTCTGATACCAAGTTTGTCACACCCCGCCTTGGGGGGTATGACTGGCACCTGGTGCCCTACTAGGACCTGAACTACTAGACTGCTGAGCCTGAGCACATCTGGTGCCTGGCTGGCTCTAACTCACATTTCTGGAAACAAAGGGCTATATAACGGCTGTAAACACAGCCCCCGGTCCATTGGCCTATAGCCTCCTGTACCTGTAATAACAGCTAACCAGAAACAAGCAACTATAAGGAAACCTATGCGGGCCGACAAGGCCACCATGCTGTCAAGTTATCTATAACTCAACCCTGAAGTACTGGATAGCTACGTGACCGGCAAGGTCACCACTACTGTCCAACTATGGCCCTACACGGCCAACATAAAGGAAACAAAAGTACTAACAGCTATACAACTGTAGGGCCTCACACGACCGGCTCATCTGACCACAGGGTAATATACATACAGACTGCAAGCCTCTAGGAATAGCAATGGAAATGATTGGGACAGGGCCCCGACCTACCCGTACTGTACAATAAAAGAAAATGGAATACACCTCTAGGATTCAGTCTCCGGATGACAGGAGCTGAATGCTCGATCGCTGACAAGAATCACGTGGTATCGCCTGCTCGTCTATGAGTACCTGCAGGCAAGTAATGCAGCGCCCCACCAGGCGTCAGTACCGCTGGTACTGAGTATGTAAAGCAATAACTGAAAGAAATATCTGAAAATAACAATACAACTGATGAAACTGAAGTAGAAAGGAATGGATTAACTGTCTGATAATGTAAATCATACCTTCTTTTAATTATACTGGAAGGAGTAGGAGTCATACCTGGAGATTTATTGTCCTACTGTCGATCTACTCGTATCTACTGTACATGGCATAACATATCATAACATCACATAGCACACACCAACCTTACCCGGCCCCCATAAGCCGGGAGGTACAACCAGCACAGAATCTATACCCCTACCCCGGTCATCCCATCTCCTAAAATAGCTATAAGCATCCCGCCGGTCCCCTGGGTAAGCACTTGGGCTCGCTGAGCCCCTGACTATAACTGCATCTGAGTCCGGAGGACTCCTAAATCAACACCCGGGCGTATCCACTCGACAGGGGTGTGTAAGGGCCGATCAAGGCACAATATGGGGAAAACTGGCATCCCATCTTCGTCCCCTGTGGGACGGCATGCCACTCCGTAGAGCGACGTATCCTCGTCCTCTGGCGGACGAGTCGATACAGCTATCAACCCTGGGGCGGTCATGGATGCTAGGTAGTCCAACCCCAAATAATACAACGGTCTCTACTAGTAATACTATCTGCATGTCCCACATACTGAAGCTAATAGTGGTAAAGTATTTCTATATACTATATGCTGAGCTAGTGATAGTAATATGTACGTACTTAATACATGCTGAGGATGGTAATAGTATATACATATAAATACAGTCTTCTGCCAGACTGTACTGGGTCTAATGCTGAACAAGATATGGTCTTTCTGCTGAAAACTATGTTGTATGCTGAGTTTCTATAGTAACATGATTTACTATTCCTAACATGCTTTCTAACTTCATTTTAACTTATCATTCTACTTCTGAGATGTCTTACAGATATTACATTGCTTTACTGGGTTTCAACTGAATACAATGATATCCTAACATTCTGTGTCACATCACATACTGAGCATGCTGTGTAGTTCCTAACACTTATATTAAAATCTATATCATGCTAACAAGTTTTGCGCTAAATACAACATGATGCTTCTAATATCGTACCAACATTCGTAATAAACATAACACATGACTTCTGAACATTCTACTGGCCTTTAAATTACTATACTGTCCCGAGATTACTAACTTGCCGAGGAAACTAGCTTTACATACCTTATCCTCGAACTATTCGTCTGTCGGATGAGGCTCGGCCGGTACTTCAACTATTTTCTCCCAACTGCATTCATAAATATGCTAATTAATACTAAATACAGCTTTATTTTAAAGAGCAACGTCACTTTCGATATAGTTTATAGCCTAAACTTAGGCTTATCGAAAGACGGTCGAAAACTCGCTATTTTTCAGAGGTCTAGAAGGGAGAAATACTCACTTCACAGCTAGGAACACATAGACATTAGTTTAGAGCAATTCCACTTACCTTAGCTCGGTAGCTCGACGATTCGTCGACCGTATTTATCCGTAGGAATGCTCTTTGCCGCTAAATACCTCGGTATCTGAGGTTAATTTGAGTTTGGACAACGTTTAGCAGTGTAATCGGATGAAAATTATATTACTTCTTTGTTCCTTTTTCCTTCTCTACTGTTTCCTCTCTGTTTTTTGGAGTTTTTATGGTTTAATTCCAAAATAAACCGAAGTGGGGCTTTATATACTTGGGCCTGGACAAGGCCAATGTGTCACGGAGCCAACGCGGAGGCTCCACTTCCGTGACACGCTGCCATCGCGGAGGGGCTCTGCCTCGGCTCCTTCCGCGATGGTTCGACAGGTTTCTCGGCCGATCTTTTCCGGGGCCTTTCTCTAGCACGTATGGCCTTCAAATATGCTTAACCAACGTGCGAATAGGTCATCTAGGTGCCGGGAATCCTACGGGGTATAACACCTGTGGACTTAGTGAGAAATTTGGAGAATGGGTGACCACGGGTGTGACCATGAGTCGTGGTCAACCCCACGAGTCGTGATATGACCCATGGTTAAGAATAATGTTAGGCCGGGAAAATGTTAGGCAGTGAACCTAACGACTGGTCACCACGAGTGGTGGTCCATGCCACGATCCATTGGGTGACCCGTGGTCAGGTTTTGGTTAAGAGTGAGAGGAGGCCAGGCAGCGTACCCAACAGGTCCTCACCACGACTCGTTTAGGACACCACGAGTCGTGGTGTCACCGAGGGTGACTCTAGGGATTTTTGGAGCAGTGTAGTCTACGAGAGGTGACCACGAGTCGTGGTCACTAACCACGACTCGTTAGGTCACTTGTGGTGATCAACAGGGGATTCCAGGTAGTATACCTCACGAGTGTGACCACGACCCATTGGGTCACCTGCAAGGACTGACGATCAGTTTTCCCCTGCGAGTTTTCAAGGGTCTTTTAGTAATTACCTACCCTTCTAGACTCTAAACTACATCGCTTTAAGCATGTTTTCAGACTTGTTAGACGGGTTAAATGGTTTCTTTCCTCATTCTCCCCATTCAGACTCTCAGAAATCATCGTAGAACTTCTCTCAGAGCTTTTTAGAGCATGGGCTAGGGAAAACTTTTCTCCTTGATTTCTCAAGGAAATTCTTCAGGCTTTTTCATCAGGTGTGTGGGAATTCAACAAGGGAATAATTCTTCCCTTGTGTCTTGAAATTATCATATGTTAAGAAATTCTTAACCAGTCTTCGTTTAATTCATGTGGAATGTTATTTCATGTTAGTTATAGATATTTTCCACCAGTTTGTGACTGAAATGATGTTAAATCTTGTGAAGTGAAATTTAGCCCTATTTCTTGAACTAGAAAATCTTGAAATTTGCATTAGTGCTTGGATATCGAAATTTTTCTTGGATTTATCGGTGTTGTGGACTCCCATGTTGTTAGGAGCATTGAAACGAAATCAGATTATTGTTAGTTTAGTTTTAGTAAGAATGTTAGAATTCTCAGTGTCAGTCAAAAAATGTCAGCTGATCAGTTTGACTACAGAAATTCACGAGTTGTCAGTAGTACCTCCCAGTTAACAGAATCAGATTCATAATTCAGTTTTATTGGTCCATTAGGCGGCCATGACACTTTAGATAAACAAATATGACTATCCTTAGGACCCCAGTTTCAGATTTTAGTTTGTTTTTTAGACGGTTACGACGCTTTCAGATAAGCAACTCTGACAGTCTTAGAACCCAATTCCAGAATCTATTCTGATAAGACTCTCAGGGTGCTTTCAAATATGTATCCCTGACTAGTATTGTGCCCCATTTCGAGCTATCAACTTAGAATTCAATCTAGGACTATCCAGTGGGAGTAGGACTTAGCATTGAGCAGACTGGGGTTACAGCGCACCCAGGTTCCCAGAACTACATTACTACCATAGGTTACAGTATTTATTGGCCTGATTGGCCCTTGACTCTTGTGATCACCTAGTTCATGCCTTTATACCCTGGAAAGGTATATTCGGTCCTACCGATGGGGTGTATACATCGGACTCCAAGTCTAACTCACGTGGTTATATGTCAGTTATAGACTCTCCCACTAGTCAGTTCAGTCCAGTTTTAGATCAATATTCTAGATTTAGAACATGCTTTGACCATCAGACAGGGTCTTTTAGACCATCTTAGTTATTTCGGTTATTCAGTTTAGTAGCTTTAGTTGGTCATTGCATGTCTTTTTAGTTCAACATTTTTATTCCATTGTGTTATGTTTCTCTCACTTACTCATTACGTTCAAAGTACTGACGCATACGTTTATGCTGTATCATTTTATGATACAGCTGCAAGATCTCAGTCTCAACCTCACTAGCCGATCGCTCTCCGAAGACTTTCGCAATTCTAGTTGGTGAGTCCTCATCTTTTGAGGGAGGAGATTATTTCATTTATTTACATTTTCTTTTCTTCTATTTAGACTTGGAGTTAGCTGGGGGCTTGTCCCAGCAACTCATCAGCGGTAGTGGCTTTCAAATGCAGATTTGGTTTTCAGACATGTAGCTTAGTTGAAATATTTTCAAATATTATGAACCCACTTTATTTCTTTCAAGTATTTATATTTTGCTTCAAGTTTTCAATGTATATATTTATATGATACTCAGAATGCTAGTGTATGATAGACTAGAGGTTAACTTGGGGTTACTTGTGACTCCATGTGTCGTGTCCCATCTAGGGTGTAAGCTCGGGATGTGACATCAATTTATCATGAGGTCTTGATGAGAATTTGACATGATAATTTATTATGTAGTCTTGGTGAGAATTTGGCATGACAATTCTCATGAAATTTTGGCGAGAATTTGTTATGGAAAATTTATCATTGAAGCTTGCTGAGAAATTCATAGGTCTTGATGAGAAATTTCATGACTTTATTTTTCTTTTTCTCTTTCTCGTTTTTCATGTTGTTTTGTTCCTGCATGATTTGTTAGGAAATATAGGAGAATTGAATATATTTATTCATGATTTTATTCAAACATATTATTTTTTTAATATATTAAAATACATGAATAGTTTATATTCATCAATGAATTTATTTATTTATTTTATATATTCCTTTTCGATAAACAACTAAAAAAGGGTTACGAACTTTTGCTTTCCACAAAAATATGTTGTTGTCTTGTGGTCAAATCAGTAAAATAGAAAATAATAATTAATATCCAAGACCACATAATTCACTACATCCTTAAGAAATTTAATCTCCTCACTGTACTCGAGGTTTTGGATTACTTTATCCCAAGATAAAATGGACATACCTGTTAATGGTGTAGAAGTACCTCAAACACCAATAACTTCGTCAAACTCTAATAGTAGTAAAAAATCACACAACAGACTCAATTTTATTTGGTTGAAAATATGCAGAATGTTTGAAAATTCTATTTTAGAAATGAAGGCAAAAGGCCTTTGTTTATAGCCAAAGAACTGAAGTGAAGGAGTGTGAAAACACCTATTTAGATGGTGTATGTTCGAAATGACTACATTGGGAAAAAAATAATTCAGCCTAACTTGCACTGCACCTGCATTTCGCAGGTGAGGACTCGTGGCATGCAGGTTTAACACAAGTCCAAGCAGATTCTTTTCAAGAATTTCTGCGTTCTGTGCTGCACCTGCATTTCGCAGATGAGGACCTGCGGCACGCAAGTGCAATGCAGGTCCAAGAAGAATTCTTCTAGAAATTTCTGCGTCCTGCATGGCACCTGTGTTTCGTAGGTGAGGACTTGCGGCACACAAGTGCAACACACGTCCTCTTCCAGAGTGCATGAAAAATCAATTTGGATTTTAAATAAATTTGGTCTAAAAATATATCAATCAATCAAATCATTTGATCAAATTCAAATCCAAATCTGAAGCTGAAGCCGAGTCGAGTGACGACGATGGCGCGAGGGGAGACTTTCTTCTCAACTCTTTTTTATCTAGAAGATATGCGTCTCAATATAACAATCATATTTTTTCTTTTCCCTACCAATATGAGAAAAAGGAATTTTTTTTCAACTTTCTTTTCCCTTTAATTTATTTTCCTCCATTTTTTAATTCACACCTAATACTTTAACTCCAATAATCCCCACATAAATGGGGAATGTCTATATAATAAATTTCATGCATGAAAAATTTGTGTGGCTCGTAAATAAGAATTAATTGTATCTGAATAAGTAGGTTTCTATTTGAACTTTCTATAGTGAACATATATCGGATATACTCGGCCAATTGCTAAATTTGATATTTTTAAACCATCGAGCTTTGATGTATACCCAGACAACATAAGTCACATAATTAATCCTTTAACTGTCTTAGGTTCTCATTGTTTTGTTCGTTTCAGTCATGAACAATGTCTGGTTTCATAATGCGTAGAGAATTGACCTTACAGAATTCTCTTTGAAAAGACTTACACTTCACACTTACATAGATGATTCCTAAATGTGTTATCCTGTAGATACACCATTTGGCATGCCCCTTGTCAAACTTAAAAATCATTAAAAAAAACTTTAATTCTTTATCTTTGTTACTGAACATTGTTCATCACGAGAATAGACCAAAAGTTATTTTGACAATGTTGAACCATCATTAATGACTTTGTTTGATCTCCTTGAACCTAGATCTTAGGATCTTCAGTCTTCTAGCTAGAGCTACCTCCACGATGATTTTTCCTCGGTCATAGTCCCGTTCCATTCAATGATCTTTCAACTCTTTCTAATTAGGCCTTTTGTAAGTGGATTCGACACAATATCTCTTGGCTTTACATAGTCAATTATGATAATTCCACTAGAGAGTAATTTTCTAACGGTGTTATGTCTTCATTGTACGTGACAAGACTTTCCATTATACGTTACACTCCCATCCCTTTTGATTGTTGCTTGGCTATCGCAATGTATACATATTGGAGCCAACGATTTGGGCCAGAACGAAATGTCTTCTAGGAAATTCCTAAGCCATTCAGCTTCTTCACCAGCATTTTCTAAAGCAATGAATTCAGATCCATTATTGAGCGAGAAATACATGTTTGTTTGGATGACTTTCAAGACTACTCCTCTACCGATAGTAAAAACATATTCACTTTTGGATATAGTTTCAGTTGACCTGGTCATCCAATTTGAATCACAATATCCTTCAACAACTGTTGGATACTTGTTGTAATGTAAAGAAAGTTTTGAGTATGTTTGAAATGCCTCAAAATTCATTTCATAGCCATCCAATGATTTTTATTGGGATTACTTGTGTATCAACTAAGTTTACTTGTTGTACAAGCTATATCTGATCGGGTACAGTTCATGATATACATCAGACTTCCCAATACTCTTGCAATTGAGACTTACTTTCACCTTTAAGTGCAAGATTCACGTCAATTGATGTCTTTGCAATTTGAAATCCAAATACTTAAATTTTTTCATGTATTATTTAGATATAATGCAACTGAGACAATACTAGACCTTGAGGAGTTTTGTGGATTACTACCCAATATCAAATCAGCAACTCCTAAGTCTTTCATCTCAAATTTACTAGCAAGCATACGTTGAATAGCATTTATATTAGCAACATCATTACTCATTATCAAAATGTCATCCATATATAGACAAACAATGATGACTTGATTTTGAGTGTTCTTAATGTAAATGAATTTGTCACACTCATTAATCTTGAAACCATTTGATAATATTGTCTAGTCAAATTTTGCATGCCATTGTTTGAAAACTTGTTTAATCCATACAAAGACTTTACAAATTGACACACCTTCTTTTCATTTCCAAGAACTACAAACCCTTCATTTTGTTCCATGTAAATTTCTTCCTCCAAATCTCCATTTAAGAAGGTTGTTTTTACATCCATTTTAATGGATTTCAAGACCGTATATGGCGACTAACGCTATTAACACCTGAATGGATATAATTTTGGTTATCGAAGAGTATGTATCAAAGTAATCAAGACCTTCTTTGTCTAAACCCTTTAACTATAAGTCTTTCTTTGTATATATCAATAGTTCCATCATCTTTAACTTTCCTTTTGAAAATCCATTTGCAACCTAATGGTTTGTTCCCTGGAGGAAGGTCAACTAATTTCCATGTATGGTTATTCATTATCGATTCAATTTCACTATTGACTGCCTCTTTCCAATATTGAACTTATGAAAAAGTCATAGCTTCTTGAAATGTTTGAGGCTTATTTTCCAAAAATATTAGAAAATCTGGTCCAAAGGAAGTAGAAGTCCTTTGATGTTTGCTACATCTTGGATTCTCCTCATGAGAAATAATTTCCTTTACTTTTCCCAAGGTCGTTTAGATCCTTCTCTAGACAACTCACATTTTTGTTTATACACACACACACACACACACACACACACACACACACACACATATATATATATATATATTCAAAAAAAATCAGCATTGTCTTATTCCATTATCGTATTTAACATGAATGTCATCATTTTCTGATTTATGAACCAAAAATTGATATGTTTTACTATATGTAGCATATTCTATGAAAACACAATCAACGGTTATAGGTCCTATCTTAACCCTTTTGGATTTAGAAACTTGTACCTTAGCCAAACATCTCCACACTTTCAAGTATTCAAGGTTAGGCTTTCTTCCTTTTCATTTTTGGTATGGAATGGATTGTGTTTTACTATGGGGCACTCAATTGAGTATTCTACTAGCTGTAAGGATAGCTTCCTTCCACAGGTTCTAGGGTAAACTAGAACTTATCAACAAGGCATTCATCATCTCCTTTATTGTCCTATTTTTTCTTTTCGCAATCCCGTTAGATAGTGGCGAGTAAGGGCTAGTTGTTTGATGAATAATGTCATATTCCAAACATATTTCTTCACAAGGAGATTCATATTTTCCTCCCCTATCGCTCCTTATCATTTTGATCTTTTTGTTAAGTTGTGTTTCAACTTCACTTTTATACTGCTTGAGAGCTTCAATTGCTTCGTCTTTACTTTTGAGTAAGTAAACGTAGAAGTACCGTGTACTATCATTAATAAAAGTTATGAAGTACTTCAAGATATTAATGACTTCATGTCACAAATATCTGTGTAAATTAAGTCTAAGGGACTTGAATTCCTTTCAATTGACTTATAAGGATGTTTAATATACTTAGATTTAACACTGATTTGACATTTTGATTGATCGCATTCAAAATTTGGTAATAATTCTAAATTTATCATTTTACACAAGGTTTTATAATTGACATGTACCAAATGTGAATGCCATAAATTATTTTAACTCAAGCAAGTAAGAAGAAGCTGAAATTTTATTGCTTTAAACAAAAATTACATTTAGTTTGAAAGGGCACTTAGTTAGGTAACCTTTTCCTACATACGCATCATTCTTACTTATACACTTTGGTTTGAAACAAGAACACACTTAAATATGTTCTTGATGGGAAGTCCAGCAGAAACTAAGTTCTTCCTTATTTCTAGAACATGACATACACTATTCAAAGTCACCACCTTGTTGGATGTCATTTTCAGAAATATTTTTTCATAGCCTTCAATATTATTATCGCAGAGTTTCCCGTATATATGGTCTCGTTGGATCCAATAGGGGCATAGGAAGCAAATGCTTCTCTAACAGTATAGACATGTCGAGTGGCTCCAGGGTTAAGCCACCACTCCGTTGGGCTTTCCACTAGGTTGCATTCATTTACCATTGCACACAACTCATCAATATCTATGGTTCTTTCAACCAAGTTAGCTTGACCCTTTTTCTTCTCTTTCTTTGGAGCACAACATTCAGCAACCTTGTGTCCAATCTTTCTACAGTTGTGGCAATTTCCTTTGAATTTCTTCTCGGCAGGATAATTCTTTTGTCCATAAAGCTTCTTCCTCTTTTTCAAATTAGTTGGAGCAGTCTCAACAATATTTGACCCCATAATTGTTAAATTTCCCCTTACCTTCCTTTTAGCAGCTTTATCTTCTTGATTCTCAATTGAACGTTTAGATCTTCAAGATTCATCTCCTTGTGCTTGTGTTTTAAATAATTCTTAAAGTCCCTCCATGAAGGAGGTAGCTTTTGAATCATGGCTACAACTTGAAAAGCTTCATTGATGACCAAACCTTCAATTGAAAACTCATAATTAGCACCATAGTTAATACTTTTGATAAAAGAATTAATTCGAATTATACCTTCAGCAAGAACATCATGATTATCACTTCCAACTCTTGAGTTTGTGTGATAAATAGCTTGTTGTCTATCATCTTGTAGTCCAGAAATTTACCTGCAATAAATTTCTTTAATCCGACATCTTTCATTTTGTACTTCTTCTCTCGCACATCCCAGAATTCTTTAGATGTCTGCACATTACTGTATATGTTATACAAATCAACCTACAGTCCTCTTAGACATAGTTCTTGCACAAAAAATTTGAGTTCTTCCAAGCCTCAATCACTAAGAATCGTTTATTTTAGGAAATTGATTTTGGCAGAACCAGAATTTCCTCTTTGATGAACTTCTACAGACTCAGCGTGGTCAGGTAGAAGAACATTTTCTGCTGCTAGCATTTGAAATCGATGCCAGTAAATTTTTCAAGATTTTCTGCCAAAGTCGGTGCTGTCACAACACCGTTGGAGGAGACTACATTGCTTGTAGAGGCAAGCGTGATATCAATTGTTTCTATCATATCTATTAATCAATAACAACAAGAGTTAACATTCGATGAAGATTTTATTTTTTCAAACCGAAATAACTTTGACAAAACTAAATTGAATAATTAGTGAAGTTTTATATCTTCAAATTGAATTATCAACAATTAGATTTACTTGGCGAAGTTTTTATATCTTCAAACCAAGTAATCAACCAAAGTGAGTAGAAAATCACAAAGATTTTAATCTCAAGGTAGTATAAAATCCAAAGATTTTAATCTCCAATAGTAGAGTCGAAAATTAGAAAGACTTTAGTCTCCAAAACTAGAAAATAGATGAACACAGAAAATTTCAAACAAAAAAATTAAATTCCTTAAGCTTGTTGTTGTCCTGTGTTCAAATTAGTAAAATAAAAAATAAAAAATAATATCTGAGACCACAGTATTTACTGCATCCTTAAAGAATTTAATCCCCTCACTAAACTCGATGCTTTGAATTACTGATGAGTTGGTAATTTACCAATTCATTAGGCTCAAAAATTTGAGTTTTTATTTTGTTCTTGAGTTGATTATTTTGGATTTTATGTCCTTTTTGGTTTAGTTGTGTGCAGATGGCTTAGAGTGAAGAAAAGAGCAAAAATGGAGCAAAAATAAGGGAGTGAGTAAATCAGCGACGCAGATGAAAACCAGCGAGATGCCGGCCAAAGACTGAATATCATTGCCTCAGAGGATTTATTCTATCGGCAGTTCGCGACTTGCCAGTGGCGAGTTGCCGGTGCAGTCGCCGAATGATACCCAAAAGTTCTATAGAAAAGCTTAAAGACCCGGGGGTTCACAGATTGGCATCGGCGATGCCGGTGTTCACTGGAATTTAGTGAAGATGCGAAAAAGACACCCGGCAGTTCACAGATTATAATCGGTGAACCGCCGGTGCTTTCGTCGATTCTAGAATGATGCTCACGGGGATATAATTATCCAAAACTGAAAAAGAGATAAAAAGTGCCCTATTTATCAGGATATAAATAGAAGAAAAGTACTTTGTACAGGGATATGCAGAGGGGGAGATAGAAATAGAGATATTGAGAGAGAACAAAGCTTACATCACATCATTGTTTCCCTTTTTAGCTGAAGAACATTCTCTTAGCTGAGAGAGGGAGATTCTAATTGAAAATTGTAGAAAGTACTTTGTTCTATTTCCTCTTTGCACTAGTAAGTTTCAGCTATTGTTGAAGAATATTTTGTGAAGTTGATTTATCTACTCTTGCTATTAAATTCAATGATGCTATTGATGAATGTGTTTTTGAATTTCTTAACTATGAGTAGCTAAAATCATTAACTAGAGGTGTGTGATGATGAATACTTAATTGGATTGGGTATTGCTAGAGTCATCTTCATATTGTTCATGCAAGTGTAAATCTATTAGATTCTCTTCAGTCTATAAAGGAAGATCCATTGATTATGATATGGGTCTATCTATTCTTGCTTGATTGTTGCATGAAAAAAAATAATTAAGTATTGGAAGAGAATTTAGTAGTGGGTGTGGAGAAGAGAGTGTGAAATTAGTCTAGAAATAGCTAAAATTGCATTCTCTTTCCTTATTAGCAGCTAATAGCTAGGAGTAGTGTATTTTCTAATCCAAATCAAGTCGGGTTGAGCGAAATTGTGACTAGAGGTTTGACAAAACTCTAGTGAGAGGTAATTAGAAGTCTGAAAAGCTATAATTACCCACTTCTCGAGATTATTTACACTTGTTGAACTTATAAGATGACCTGACATGTCCCGGTCTAGTTAGTATTTCATCTACACCACACCTCTAGTCTTTCATACCCTTGTTGACAACTTAGCTGATCTTGCTATTTTATTTCACTAAATCAACCAATATAATTCTATGAAAATTTCAACTCCCCCATTTTTTTTATATTATTAAATCTACGTGGTGCAAGCTAACGTCAATTTCTCAATCGACACTTGAAATTATCATTCCCTATTCCTCGTGGGATCCAACCCCAGCACTCGTCCGGTTACTTGTTTTAATACTTCGCCGTGTATATTCTTTGCATTAAGGATATATTTTGGATGTTATAAAAAATGGTGTCGTTGCTGGGGATTAGCACTTGATGATCTTGTGTTGATTGTTAAGTTGAAATAGTTTTGCATTGTAGCTACTTAACGTGAGTTTGCTGTGTTTTTAGGATCTCATAACCACATGAGTCATCACTCCCAAGCATGGGATAGCTCAGTGGAGGGTAACATGGAACTCGAGGAAGATAATCCGGTGATGTCGGAAGTGGCAGGAGCTATTTGCCTACCACCAATGGTAGGGAATGCAGTGTTTCATGTCACAAGCACCATGCTTCACTTGTTTCAAATAAAGGGGCTCTTTGGCGGAAAACCAAGTGAATATGCAAATCGTCATTTGAGAAACTTCTTGGAAATATGCCAACCCTTCAATATAACAAATATCAATCAAGAGTCAATCAGGTTGAGACTCTTTCCTTTTTTATTTGACAGAGGAGGCAACCGTGTGGCTAGAGGAACTCCCTCCGAGATGTATTACTTCATGGAAGGAGCTAACTAAGGCCTTCTTAGACCGGATTTTCTCTCCATCAAAGATGCTTCAGCTGAGGGATGATATTCCAAATTTCAGGTAAGAATCGGGAGAGCCCTTACACGAGGCGTGGTTAAGGTTTAAGAAGAAGGTTGCTCTTTTTCCAAATCATGGATTGTCGGATGGAGTGCTTCTTCAAAGCTTCTATAGGGCCCTTGATTCAATCAACAAGTCCGTGGCCAACAATCTAGCTGGTGGTTCTATTATGCGTCAATCATATGGGTTGGAAAAAGCTCTCCTAGATTGAATGACAAATACCAACACGGCGTGGAACACAAGAGAAACAAACGTGTTCACTCATGAGATTAGTTCAAGTGAATTGGCGGTAGAGTTGCGAAAATAGGATGAAGAGCGGGATGAAAATCTTTCCAAGATGATGACACAACTAGAATTGATGACCAATCACGTGATGGGAGTAGGGCCATGTCACGCCCCTCCTTAGGAGGTATGACTGGCACCTGGTGCCCTACTAGGACCTGGACTGTTGGACTACTGAGCCTAAACACTTCTGGTGCCAAGCTGGATCTAATTCTGGATTTATGAAAACAACGGGCTATATAACGGCTATAAATACAGCCTCCGACTGACAAGACCTATAGCCACCTGTAGGAATATAACAGATACCCAGAACAACTGAACATAAGTGAACCTATGCGGGCCGACAAGGCCACCATGCTGACTGATCTGTGACCGACAAGGTCACCAACTAACAACTGAACAAGGCCCCATACGGCCATCACATGCAAAATAAAAACATACACACGGCCCAACACGATCGGTACAACTAACCACAGGGAATATACAATCCGCAAGCCTCTAAGAATAATAAGATGGTCGGGACAAGGCCCCGGCCTACCCATACTGTACAACAAAAAGGGAAGTAAACCTTTAGCTGTCAAGCTCCGGATGATAGGAGCTGAAGACTCTGTACGCTGGCTGGAACTACGAGGGATCTGCTCCTCATCTATGAGTACCTGCAGGCAAGTAATGCAGTTCCCCAAAACGGGCGTCAGTACCACTAGTACTGAGTATGCAAAGCAATAACTAAAAATACTGAAAGCAAACAATAATACTAATAGATACTGAAGTAATAGGACACAGGCTGAGACTGACTGAAAAGAGCGTAACTTTACTGAAGAGAGTGAGAGTAATACCTGATAACATGGCGGTCTACTTTCTATCTATTAATAACTAACACAACATAGCATACAAGAACCTTACCAGCCCCCATAAGTCATAAGGTACCAACCAGCACACAATCTATATACCCCTACCCAGGTCATACCATCCACCTAGTTACTATGAACATCCTGCCGGCCCCTTGGGTATGCAACTTGGGCTCGCTGGGCCCCTGAATATAACTGTATCTGAGTCTGGAGGACTCCTGAAATCTGAAATCTGAAATCTGAAATCTACACCCCTGGCGCAAGTGCTCGACAGGGGGTGTGGTATAGTGCTGATCAGCCTGCTATGGGGAATCTGTATCCCATCTTCGTCTGCTGGCGGATGACATGACATTCCATAGAGCGACGTATCCTTACCCTCTGCCGGGCAAGTTGACACAGCTATTAACCCTGGGGCGGTCAAGGAAGCTCTAAGGGTGCCCAACACAGAACAATCATGTCTCCACAGATAGAAATAGGCACATGTAATATATATACTGGATCTAATAATAATATTTATGTTCTGGTATTCTGTTCTGAATCTCATATTGAAATGTACTAAATTTGATATTGAAATATACTGAATCTGTAATAATATTTCTAGAATATTCTACTGGGGCTTATACTGTTTTATATTTCTAACATGCTTACTGAATTTCATACTGAACATAATATACTACTTCTGAAACACTCTACTGAAATTCGTACTATTTTGCTATACTAGAACTACTAGCTTGCCGAAAGAAACTGGCTTTACATACCTCAACTGCCGACTTTCTGATTAACTGGCGTAGCTCGGCTAGTATTCCGCTATTTCTCCCAACTGTATTCATATTCACGAAAGAATAGAATTAATTCTACTATTATTTTGGAAAGAAACCATATTATGGCTATACCTACTGCCTATTCTTCGACTTATCGAAGAACGGCCGACAACTCACTATTTCTCGGGGGTCTAGAAGGGAGAAATACTCACTTTAATGCTAGGAGTATATTAACACTAGTTTGGAGCAATTGCACTTACCTTAGCTCGGCATGAAGACGATTCTCCGGTCTAATTTCACGAAACTAACTCCGCAGGAATGCTCCTGACAGCTTTGTACTTCGCTACCCAAAGTTAATTCGAGTTTGGACTGCGTTTGACGGTGTAAACGGAAGGAAATTTAATCAAACCCTTCATTCCCCTCTATTTCTATTTGTTTAATGGAAATTATATGAAGGGAAAATGATTTAAAACAATGTGGGAGCCTTATATACTTGGGGCCTTTAAGTCGCATTTGTCGAATGAGATTTTAAGTCGTATTTGCCTTGTGAAGCTCCGACTTGGCACTTGTACGGTCTCTCCCCGGGCCCTTTCTCGGACGTATGACATTCTAAAACTGTTAACCAACATGCAATTAGGCCAACTAAGTGTCAAGAACTTACGGGGTGTAACATCAAAAAGTGGTAAATGCCGTGGGAATGTAAGGTCCCTTACAATATGAAGGAGAGTCATCACCACCAAGATATGATGAAGAATGCTAATATATGGGAAACCAAATGGGAGGTCCTCGACCTAGCTTCCAAGGAGCAAACCAAGGCTCATGGTGCCCAAGGGATGACAACCAAGTTTGGAGAAATCGTGAGCCATAAGGATGGCCTGAAAGAAATGAAAGGTGGGGTAATAGAGAGTCAAACCAAGAGAGTGATCGATATCACGGGAGTTCGAACCCATATATTCCACATCCTAAGGTTGGGAATCCTCAAAATCAGTCGGGCATGAGTGATGCAGGAAATTTGAAAATGGAAGAAATGCTATCGGGAGTTTTGAAGAAGGTTAAGTCGACCGAGAGTAGGGTGAAGGAATCAAGAGGGGAAGTGTCTAACCTCGCCCAAACAGTGAATTCACACTCTGCCTCCATCAAGAACTTGGAAGCCCAAATGAATCACCCATCAGCCAAATGAACCCCTGGATGAAGGGAACACTACCTAGTGACACAATGTCTAATCCCAAGAAAGATGGTCAATGCATGGCTATTGTTACTAAGAGTGGCAAGGTGATTGGAGATGTCCCAGTGAAGCCTAGTGAGGTGGATAGCCTGAAATCAGTTGAAGAAGATGAAGTCGATAAAATGCTAATGACTCCGAAGAATGAAGAAAAGATTGATAAGGAGAAAGAGGGAAAGGATGATGAAATACTCCTCCATGTTGATGATGATGAGGCGGGCATGAAGGCTCTGAATAATTGATAGGGTTGAATCAAGAATCCCACCTCCTTATCCACAACGGCTGACCAAGAAAAAGAAGGACGACCAATTTAGAAAGTTTGTTGACATGTTCAGCAAGTTGTCTATAAATATAACGTTAGTGGAAGCTTTACTCCAAATGCCCGGTTATGCAAAGTTGATGAAGGATTTTCTAAAGAAGAAAATGGTAGTTGATGTAGGAAATGAAGAGAAAATGCACCATTGTAGTGCGGTAATGATGAGTAAATTTTCCCCCAAAATGGAGGATCCCAGAGCTTCTACAATTCTATGCACAATTGGGATATGTGTGTTTAAAAAGGCCCAATGTGATCTTGACGCCCACATAAATTTGATGCCACTGCTCATTTTTAAGAAAGTGGGACTCAGAAGCACAAAACCGACATCAATGAGGCTGCTAATGGCAGATAGGTCAATAAAGAGACCGGTGGGGGTGCTAGAAGATGTGCTGGTGAGAGTGGACATGTTTATTGTATCGGCTGATTTTGTTATTTTGGATTGTGAGATGGATGTAGAGGTTCCCATTAATTTGGGAAGACCATTGTTGCCTACAGGGAGAGCCGTGGTGGATGTGGAACTTGGAGAGTTAAAATTTCAAGTTGGAAGTGAGGAGGTCACATTTAAGGTGTGTCAATCAGTTGAAATAAGCCTCGAATGCAAGGTGGTTGAAGTATTACAAGATGACAATAAGGAAAAGGGATTGGAGCTGACAGAGACAGAGTCAGATGATGACTCGTCGGAAAAGAGTTGCTAAAAAAATAGGTCTACGTCATGCCACGATGTTAACTAAGGCGCTTCTTGGGAGGCAATCCAAGTGTTTAGGGAATTATTTGATGTTTTTGTTGTTTTTGTTTGTGTAGGATCTATGAAATAAGGAACAAAGGGAGAAACAAATCATGAAGTAAGGAATGACGAGGGATCGGCGAGCTGCCAGTCCAGAAACGCGAACCGCCGAGGAAGGTGAGCACAAAGCAAAAGGCTGAGGTTTGAACCGAAGAACCGGCAGGCCCATCGGCGAACCACCGAATCAAATCCGTGGGACTCCGGTGTATAGATGATAGAGAACAGAAAACCTAAAGCTTGGAAACAGGGGTCACGGGTAACCGGTGGATCGCTGATGGATCGCCGGTAAGAAATAGATCACTGGGCAAAAATACATGGAAAAAGAAATCACAGCTGCGAATCGTCAGTGTGATTCGGCGAACCGCTGATGACACGTTGGTCGAGGTGTGAAGTTAGTAAAAAATGGAATTTAAAAGGTTGGCCCACAAAATCCCAAATACCTGACCAAGCCACCCTATTCTGCAAATATTCTTGTAGTTCCCTTTTTCCCAGCACTATTGCATTTCATTTTTCTCTTTCCATTACCCAACATCACCAATTCCCCATATTCATCCATTTTTCAACCTTTCCACTTTTCCACCTTTCCACCTTCCAACTTCCCACCAACACATCTACATTAAACTCTCCACCTTTCCCTTAACCGATCACACTTTCATTCTTCACCTATAAAACCCCCTCCATATTTCACTAACAAACTCACTTCACTCACACTCTTTACACTACGTCTATCTCAAGGTGCCATTGCAAGATTTACTAAGCCCTTTTTGAAGTTCAAGTGTGTGCAAGCAATCTCCCAATTTGGTAATAATTGTCTTGCCCTTGTCTTAATATTATTATTGGAGCTTAACTCTTTAGGAGTAATACTTTATTTCCCTTCCTTGTTAAATTTTAAAATGAAGATATGCTTGTTGAATGGAATGGGGATGTGCTTTTGTGTGTGAAATTCTGAAAAGGGTGAAGTCAGAGTAACCCATTTGCATAAAGCATGACATTTTGCCCAATGATAGACCGGGTGACGCCATTCTCAAGGGATAAATGTCATGAATATGTGTTTGAATGGAGTAGTGTTGCTTTTATTATGTTTGATATGAGTGTGTGTTAATGGGTTTCTGTGAATAGTGAGATAAAATTTGGGGATGATAGGATCCGGCGATTCGCCGATCAGATTTGATGAATCGTCGTTTCACTTAGAAAAATTGGCTTTAGCCATTGAGTGGATCCCTCGCTACATCGGCGGTTCGCGACCTGGACCGGCGATTTGCCGCTTAAACAGCCGAAACCTTCTTACATGCCCAGTTTTTTGTAAGGCATCAACGAGCAATCGGCGGTCCGCGAAATGCCTTCTGCGAACCGCCGGTCCTCCAATGGTGCTATTGGGTCTTTAAATGATTGTTTGGTCTTCCCTTGTTTCTCAGTTCTCCCTTATAATAGTTTTATTTTCTTTTAATTTCTGCTTTAAATTCTTGTCACTAACATATTTCTTGCAGAAAAACAAACCATATCTTCAACAAGAAACACAGGAAAAGGAAAGGCCCTTGCTTCTTCTGCTAGCAAAGGCAAGGGCAAGGCAAAGGCTGCCCCACCTCGGGAGGAGGAAATAATCTTATGCATCCCGAATATGCAAGAGCACTACATCATTTTCCAAGGCTGATCAATTACTGTGGAGAAGCGGTTCGACTTGGCAGGATTGAAAGGTGATTTTTCCAACATCACCGCACAGTTCACGAACAGGCAGTGGCATGCATTTGCCAACCCTCTTCCACGATACTACCCAAGCTTGGTAGTTGAATTCTATGCCTCATATCAGGCCCTGGATGAGAGTATGCAACACAAGGGCAAAGTGGATAATTTTCCATGCTTGCCATCAGTGATGATCTGGGGAGTGGAGGTTGATATAACCCCGGCAGCCATCAATTACCTATTCGGGGAGGACACAGTTGACTCCACTATGGAGTACATGACAAGAGTGGATGATATAAAAGATCAGTTCACTTGGGTAGGCCACATCATAGCTGCTGGTAATCCTCTTTGGGCCTCTACGGGTGGCGAAATCTCTCATCATGACATGAAGTTTGAGGCCATGTTGTGGATCGATTTTGTTTGCGCTCAGATCATCCCCTCTAAAAATGAGTAGAGGGTCAGCCTTGAAACCGCCATCCTTATTACTTGCATAATGACAGGAGTCCCCATTAACTTCGGGGAAATTATCGCTCAACAAATGAAGAAAAAGGCCCGATAGTCCAGTACCTAAATGCCCTACTCTGTCTTAATTTCCCAGCTTTGTGCAGCAGTTGGTGTGCCTCTATTCCCGAATGAAACTCCTTCCGTTGCTTTGGGTGTGATAGATATTGAGCGAAAGAGAGATGTCGAGGCACTGACAATGAAAAGAAAGCGACTGCAGGCCTTTGGAGTGCAACAAGAATCCTTCTCCCATGGGTCATCCCAATCAACAATCGCCCTAGAGTCAAATGTGCCCCAACCTGAAATGTCGGGCCAAGCATCAGGTGACATGCCTCAGCGAGGAGCTTCTCCCCTTCCACTATCCTCTCAGCCAAGTGGTCTTCACCAACTTGTGAAGATGACAAACTCGCACGAAAGCCAACTTCAATGTCTGGCTAAGAGCCTCCCAGCACTCATTGCCAAAACAATCAAGAAGAAGCTCAAGTCACTGTATGAGAATGTTTCCACTTTATGAAAGAGGGTAGATGCAGTAGAAGGGGCAGTCACTTCCCTCCGAACCGAGGTGCACGAGTGGAAGAGTCGGACTTTGATAGAAGTGCCAAACATGAGTGCCTTGGATGTTGCAATGACTGTTCCTTCCTCAGTTTGGGGGCCAATTGATGATCTGTTTGAAGGGATGGGATATGATTTCACTGGGCTAGGTAAGGCCAACGACGGTGATGGTGGTGAGGCAGATATTGACGATGAAGAGGATTAACCCATTCAGGGAGTTCCTTGTCCCTTTCCCTTTTGCATATTTACATTGGGGACAATGTATGCTCCTAAGTAGGGGAGGGATGAGCGAAATTGATGAGGGGGCAAGGGGTGAATGTTTCTTTTGATGTACTGATGTTTTGGTTGAGTCTGAGTAAGTATAGCCTTTGTCGGGTTGTTAGGTTTTATTTCAATGATTGATGATTGCCCTTGTCGGGTGTGTCCTGTTTTCAAATGAATGAAAGAAAGATTTTGTTTTGTTTTTTTTATGATGAATGATTAGTGAGTAAATGGGGTCTTTGTTTTAAATTGCAAAATCTTGAAAATCTTGAATGAAATGACCCCAAAGTCTCCTTTTTGTCCATTATAAATAGTAGTGTAGAAATTAAAACTCCAAGGGTTTTCTTTTGACCACGGTTCTTTTCCAAGGAAAATTCTTTTTTTTTTTTGTTATTTTTGTTGTCTAACCGAGTTGGTTTTTCCCAATGATGATTGAGTGGCGACATTCTTAACGGAAAATGCCATGTTTCTTTGAGTCTTTTATGAAGTTGTTTTGAGAGGCACCACATTGAAATGGAATTGTAAAAACAAGGGCATGAAAATGAAGATAGTGAGCAAGTGTTGACACTGTAGCATAATATTTTGTCATACATTGTAAATTCCCTGCTTGACATACGATGTTTGCTTGCTTTGATATCCTAATTTGATGTCTTGTGTTGAGAATGACTCTTGCAGACCCTTTAAGGGTGATGCCTTGTGTGGTGAGGACATTTTTGATGAATCTCATGCATTACATTTGTCTAGAACTTTCCCCAACTGTGATTCAAGGCGAAATCCTAGATGTAGTTGTGCCAAGAACATGAGTTTAGGCTTTCTTTTATCTAGTCACTTCACCCATATGCCCTCCACGAGCATTGATCCTTGTTAGCCAATGTTGAGCCTTAGACCCTTTGTTTGGCAACCATATTACAAGAATTCAGACCATTCTTAATACCTCTTTTTGGCCCCCATTCTCCCTAAATGCAGTGATAAAATAAGTGGTGAAATGAGGCTAAAGGCCTAAGAAAGAGGGAGTGAGAAAAACATGTGTGAAAAATGAGGCAAAAGCCTAAGTTTGGGGGTATGCAAAACAAAGGGGGAAGATAAGAATTATAGTGTGAGGGGAACACTGCCTTGTGTCAAAACGCATCAAAGGACAAATCTAAAAAAAGAAAAAGATAAGTTGTGTGAATTGGTGTTTCCTCTTGAGGTAATAAGGCTAGTTGGTAAAGCAAAAGGGGTTATAAAGGGGATTGTTAAAGAAATGAAAGTCATCAACAAGGAAAGAAGGGAAAGAGGGTGAAGTGAGTGGAATTGATGTAAGGTATGTCAAAAAAAAGCATTAGGGAGGATCTAGTCACTATAGCCAAATGTTCATCCTACCTTTACCACGAGCCTACATCATAACCCGCAAGTCCTAAATGTTTCTAGGTGCAGCTACTCTACATTAGTGGTGAATTACATGAAGGGAAAGCCTATGGACCAAGTGTATGCAAGGAGATATATTTTGAGAGAGTGAGTGTGAGTGTCTTTTCCAAATAATCCCTTATGTGCATTCATATGATCACATGACCAAAAGAATAGGGATCCTTATTTTGGTGAGTGGCATAATTCCTTTTTGGGGATGCAAAAGCCTTCAGAGTTAAGGTGGAAATAGAGCAAGGAGAGTAAACTCTCAGGAAAGCTTTGAATTTACAGTGATTATAACTTGAGATGCTATGTGTGTTACTTGGTTGAGCAATGCCCTTGTTTTGCTAAATGGCTCCTTTCATAAGCTTTGCTTGGTAAAATGAGGTTGCCTGTTTGAAACATCTTCATTTTTTTGGTCTTTTGGGGTACTTTCTTCTCTTTTTCGGCGAGCATGGTGAGTATTTTTGGGTTGTCATAGTCCAGGTGATTGGCGAGGTCTAATTGTGAGTAGAGGTGGCATATTCCTCAATAATTGAGTATTGCATTACTTAAGGACAAACAATGATTTAAGTTTGGGGGTTTTATGAGTTGGTAATTTACCAACTCATTAGGCTCTAAAACTTGAGTTTTTGTTTTGTTCTTGAGTTGATTATTTGGATTTTATGCCCTTTTTTCTTTTGTTGTGTGCAGATGGCTCAGAGTGAAGAAAAGAGAAAAAAAGGAGCAAAAAGAAGGGAGTGAGAGTGAATTGGTGATTCACAGATGAAAACCGTCGAGATGTCGGCCAAAGGCTGAATATCACTGCCTCAGAGGATTTATGCCACCGGCGGTTCGCGACTTGCCAGCGGCGAGTCACCGAATGATACCCAAAAGTTCTGGAAAAAGGATTGAATACCCGGCGGTTCACGGATTGGCATCGGCGAAATGCCGAGTGAAACGCCGGTGTTCACTGGAATTTCGTGAAGATGCAGAAAGACACCCAGCAATTCACGAATTGTAACCTGCGAACCTCCGATGCTTCTGCCGGTTCTAGAACGGTGCTCACGGGGGTATAATCGTCCAAAACTGAAAAAGAGATAAAAAAAATTCCCCCTACTTATCAGGATATAAATAGAAGAAAAAGTACTTTGTGCAGGGATATGCAGAGGGGGAGATAGAAATAGAGATATTAAGAGAGAATAAAGCTTACATCACATCATAGTTTCCCTTTTTAGCTGAAGAACATTCTCTTAGCTAAGACAGGGAGATTCTGATTGAAAATTGTAGAAATTACTCTGTTCTATTTCCTCTTTGTACTAGTAAGTTTCAGCTATTATTGAAGAATATTTTGTGAAGTTGATTTATCTGCTCTTGCTATTAAATTCAATGATGCTATTGATGAATGTGTTTTTGAATTTCTTAACTATGAGTAGCTAAAATCATTAACTAGAGGTGTGTGATGATGAATACTTAATTGGATTTGGTATTGCTAGAGTCATCTTCATATTGTTCATGCAAGTGTAAATATATTAGATTCTCTTCAGTCTATAAAGAAAAATCCATTTGGGTCTATCTGTTCTTGCTTGATTGTTACTTAAAAAAGAATAATTAAGTATTGAAAGAGAATTTAGTAGTGGGTGTGGAGAAGAGAGTGTGAAGTTAGTCTTGAAATAGCTGAAATTGCATTCTCTTTCCTTATTAATAGCTAATAGCTAGGAACAGTGCAGTTGCTAATCCAAATCAAGTTGGGTTGAGCGAAATTGTGACTAGAGGTTTGACAAAACTCTAGTGAGAGGTAATTATAAGACTGAAAAGCTATAATTACCCACTTCCCGAGATTATTTACACTTGTTGAACTTATAAGATGACCTGACATGTCCCGATCTAGTTAGTATTTCATCTACACCGCACCTCTAGTCTTTCACACCCTTGTTGACAACTTAGCTGATCTTGCTATTTTATTTCACTAAATCAACCAATACAATTCTATGAAAATTTCAACTCCCCCAATTTTTTTTATATTATTAAATCTACGTGGTGCAAGCTAACGTTAATTTCTCAATCGACACTTGAAATTATCATTCCCTAGTCCTCGTGAGATTCGGCCCCGACACTCATCGGGTTACTTGTTTTGATACTTCGATCGTGTATATTCTTTGCATTAAGTATTTATTTTGGACATTGTCAAATACTTCCTCCCGAGATAAACTGGATATACCTGATAATAGTGTAGCAGTCCTTAAACACCAATAACTTCATTGAACTCTAAGAGAAGTAATAAATTACACAACAGACTTGATTTTATTTGTTTAAAAATATATAGAATGTTTGAAAATTCCATTTGGAAATAAGGCAAAAGGCCATAATTTATAGCTAAAGAACTAAAGTGAAGGGGTGTGAAAACATATGTTCAGATGGTGTCTGTTTGAAATGACTACCGTTGGAAAAAAAATAATTTATCCTGACTTGCATTACACCTGCGTTTCATAGGTGAGAACTCATGGCACACAGGTGCAGTGCAAGTCCAAGCGGATTCTTTCCAGAAAATTTTGCATTCTGCGCTTCACCTGCGTTTCACAGGTGAGGACTCGCAGCATACCAGTGCAACTTAGGTCCTCTACAGAGTGCGAGAAAACTCAATTCAAATTTTAAATAAATTTGGTCTAAAAAATATATCAATCAATTAGATCATTTGACCAAATCCAAATCCAAATTCAAATACGAAGCCGAAGTCGAGCCTAGAAACGACGACAACACGAGAGCAGACTTTCTTCTCAACTCTTTATTAGCTAGAAGATATGCTTCTTAATATAAGCATCAACTTTTTCCTTTTCCCTACTAATATGGGACAAGAGATATTTTTCAACTTTCTCTTCCCTTCAATTTATTTCCCTCTATTTTCCAATTCACACCTAACATTTAACTCCAACAATTCCCCTCATAAATGGGGAATGACTATATAAAAATTTTCATGCATGAAAAAACTGCGGGGTTCATAAATAAGAATTAATTGCATCTGTATAAGTAGGTTTCACTTTGAACTTTCCATAGTGAACATATATCGAATATACTAGGTCAATCGGTAGCTTTGATATCTTTCAAGCGTTGAGCTTTATCCACAACTGAACCTCGTTATCATCATCATCATTATTTATTTTCTCTTTATTTTTTTTCTTTTTTCTTTTCCCTCTTTCTTCTCTTGGTTTTATATTTAAAATGTGCATGGAATCTTTTCCCGCATGTGTCTAATTTTAAAATCTTCAAGAAGGATTGAAATTTTTTGTGTCGACCAAACCAAATTAAATAAGCTTTAATTCTAAATTTCCCAAATTAGGTAAAAATAAGGCCGATGAGATGTGATAAGAGGAAAAGAGTTAAAGCAGTTGAAGAGGTTAATGAACCCCCCAAGGTTATGATTATTGACAAAACTCCACTGTTACTCCTGGCTTGGTGGAACGACATAGAACATTTTAAGCAAGTTGAGATACACAAACATCTTGTATTCCTCACAGATATCATGAGTTTTGGTCCAAACATAAATTTAGTAGAGGCTTTAGATCTATTTTAGGATTATGCAAATAAAGTCTTCCATTTTAGTGACTTTGAGTTGATGCCCACCTTGGAAGAATTTCATGGTTTCATAGGGCTAGGCCATAACCTCCATAAGAAAACACTTCTAGCTCCAAAGAATGTTAGTAGAAATATGTTCTTAGAGAAAATGCACATCGAACATCCTTGAATGGACTATTTGAATAATAGATGGGTTTCTTTTGAGTTCCTACATTCGAGATATGGAAAGAAAGAACGATTTCGAGAATATGGAAAACAACTCAAAAATGGAGAACATCTCCTAATATGGGAAATGCATAGGGTAGAAGCATTCATGGTAGCATTCTTGGAACCATGGTTTTCCCCAGACAAGATGGAAAGATCAATATTCATTTTTTTGGGATAGTCACAGCCATGATGAAGAGAAAGAATTCTACTATTTTGTCGATGATTTTAGATGACACTTATTGTCATGCCCCACCTTGGGAGGCATGAATGGCACTTAGTGCCCTACTAAGGTTCGAACTGGCCTGACTGAGCTTACACACCTTTAGTGCATGACTAACCCTAAATCTCAAATCAAAAAAACAACGGGCTATATCTCGGCTGTAAACACAACCCCGGGCCGACAAGGCCTTATAGCCACCTGTAAAAAGAAACAACTAACCAAAAATAGGTGATAAAGGGGAATCCTATGTGGGCCGACAAGACCACCATGATTTCTAGTTATGAATGTAAAGTAAATCCAGTACTAAAATAAGCAATAGCCGACAAGCCCGCTATCTAACAACTAAACAAGGCCCCACACGGCTAACACGTAAGATAAAGCATACACAAGCCCCACACAACCATCAATAGCTAAATACAGGGAATCTGAAACAATCTACAAGCCTCTAGGAGTGATATAATGGTCGAGATAGGGCCCCGACCTACCCATGAACTGTACAAACAAAAAGAGGTAGACCTTCTGGCTATTAGCTCCGGAGGAATAGAGCTGACTGCACTGCCGATCTAGATGAAAACTAGGAAGGTCCTAATCCGCGTCTATCCGCACCTGCAGGAAAGTAATGCAGCACCCTAAGAAGGGCGTCAGTACAATCTGTACTGAATATGTAAGGCATTAACTGTAAATAGCTAAACGAACTAAAATGAAACTGAAAAGAAGGGATAGAGATACAACCTGAATAGCCGCACTTCCTACTGTCTAATCTATTAGTAACTAATGCAAACAAGAACCTGACTTAGCCCCCATAAGCCGGAAGGTGTAACCAGCACAGAATAACCCATCCGAGGCCCCCCATAATCCCTGGTGAGTACACTTCAATCTATATACCCCTAACAAGGTCATACTGAGTCATCTAGCAACTATAACCATCCTACCAGTCCCCTAGGTCTGCAATGGAGACCGCCCGGCCCCTGAACTGTAGTTGTGTCTGAGTTCGGTGGACTCCTGATATCTGATATCTACACCCTGGGCACCAGGCTCGATAGGGGGTGTAATGTAGTGCCGATCAGCATAAAAGTAGTCCAACTATGGAATGGACTGTATGAGGACCTTAGACCCCATCTTCGTCCCTTACGGACGACATACGGTTGAAAACGTATAATTTCTCGAAAGTTCAGAAGGGAGAAATACTTACGTGAAGTCTATGATCGAATAGAAATTAGTTTGGGGAAATTCTGACAATTTTGGCTTGGTGGGGTTACGATTTACTAGGCGAATTTCATGAAAATAACTCCGTAGTAATGTTCCCTATAGGATTAAACTTCGATACCTGAAGTTAATTTTAATTTGAACGGCATTACATAGCATAAATGGACAAAAATTTATCAATTTCTTCGTGTTTCCCTTTCTCTGGTCGAGGCTTTACTTTTTGAATATATATCAAATGAACAAGGTGCTATATATATATATATATACTTTGGGCAGTGGACAGGGGTGCGGACCCCAACGCACCAATTTACGGGCATGCCATGAAGCCCAATGCGCATGGAGGGGGTCTGTGACACGCTGCCCATTCACGTCCTACTCCGGTCTTCTTTCGTGTGATCCCGATTTTGCACTCGTTCGACCTTCCTCCGGACCTTTTTCGTATGTTTCATACTCTAAAACTCTTGATGAACGTACGAATAGGACGAATAAATGTTAGGAACTTATGGGGTGTAACATCCTCCCCCCTTAGGAACATTCATCCTCGAATGTTACTTCAGCTTACAGGAATTTAACTCTTTTAACTATTATTCTGAAAATATTTCGGCAAAGTCTCCCCTGTAATATGGACTATCTGAAAAACCTGAAACGCAGAAAAGCCCAATACAGGCATTTCATATAACACTATAACAACTATTTCACAACAAGGTTGTACTTAACTGAGCAATATATGAAACACAATCGTAAAACCATAGTTGAATCAATAACTTACCCTAACTGCATAGTTTGGACTAAGCCTGGAATAAATGAGGATATCTGGATCTTATATCATCTTCAGCTTCTCCGGTCATCTCTTCTCTATTCCTGTTTCTCCACAATACCTTAAAAGAAGCGATATCTTTAGTTCTCAACCTACGAACCTGCCGATCTAATATGGCTACTGGAACCTCTTCATAGGCTAATTCCTTAGTAACATGGAGGTCCTAAACTGGCACAACTCGGGATGGATCCCTATGCATTTTCTTAACATTGACACATATAAGACCGGGTGAACAGATTCCAACTATGAAGGCAAGTTCATATGCCACCTGGCCTATTCTCCGGAGGATTCGATAGGGTCCAATAAATTTCAGTCTAAGATTTCCCTTTTTACCAAATCTCATCACTCCCTTCATCGGTGAAACTTTCAAAAATACCCAGTCACCTACATTGAACTCCAGGTCTTAATGCCGTACATCAGCATAAGATTTCTAGCGGCTCAACGCTGTCAGTAGTCGTTCTCTGATAAGCCTTAATTTTTCATCTGACTGGTGGATTATATTTGGCCCAATCAACTCCGATTCTCCTACCTCGAACCAACAACTAGGGACCTATATTTTTGCCCATATAAGGCCTCATAAGGTGCCATCTAGTTTGTTGAATGATAACTTTTACTGTAAGCAAATTCAATGAGGGGTAAATGTTCATCCCAACTGCCCCCGTAGTCTAGCATGCATGCCAATAACAAATCTTCGAGCGTCTGGACTGTACATTCTGCCTGCCCGTCTGTTTGAGGATGGAAGACTGTACTCAAGTTAACTTGTGTCCCTAGACCCTTCTGAAAGGACTGCCATAATTTAGCTATGAACTGCGCCTCTCTGTAGAAATAATTGATACTAAAACACCATGTAATCGAACTATCTCTCTGATATACAGTTCAACATAGTCCTCGGATGAGAAAATAGCCCTGACTGGTAGAAAATGGGCTGACTTCATCAATCTGTCGATAATCACCCAGATAGAATCAAATTTGCATCTGGTATGGGGTAACCCGATCACAAAATCAATATTGATTACTTCCCATTTCCACATAGGTATTGCTATCTGTCGTGTCAATGCGTCGGGCCTTTGATGTTCAGCCTTCACTTGCTGACAATTAGGACATTGTGCTACAAATTCTGCTACACTCTTTTTCATTTCCAGCCACTAGTAAATCTCTTTTATGTCATGATAATCTTTGTTGAACTTGGGTGTAGAGAATAACGGGAATAATGTACCTCTTCCATGATCTGCTGGTGAAGTCCTACCATATCTGGAACACAGAGGCGACCCCTATATCTCAAGACCCCATCTGTGGTTACTTCGAAAGCTGATACTTCCCCTTCCTGAGCTTTATCTCTGAGCTGAACCAGGTTAGGGTCTTTATATTGTCGTTCTTTTAGTTTTACCACTAGGGATGATACTACAGTATTCTAAATCACTGCTCCACTGCCTCCCGAGTCTACTATTCAGACGGCCAAACTGGCTAACTGATGCAATTCTCGAGCCAGTCCCTGCTATTTGTGTTTTAAATATGCCAAACTTCCCATGGATTTGCGGCTAAGCTATTACTTACTGTGTTGCATCAAAACACATCCTAACCCGACCCCCGAAGCATCACCATACACTGCATAACCCTATGATCCTTCTAGGAAGGCTAATACTGGTGCTGATGTCAACCTGTTTTTCAACTCCTTAAAACTCTGTTCGCATGCTCCAGTCTAGTGAAATTTGGTTGCTTTCTGAGTTAACTTGGTCAAAGGCACTGATAAAGTAGGAAACCCCTCTACAAATCCTCTGTAATACCCGGCTAACCACAGAAAACTACGTACCTCAGTCAGAGTTGTAGGTCGAGGCCATGTCTTTACTGCTTTAATCTTTTGGGAATCTACCTAAATACCAACCTATGACACAACATGGCCCAAAAAGGCCACTGAATTCAGCCAAAACTCACATTTAGAAAATTTCACGTAGAACTGACGATCCCTGAGGATCTGGAGCACTATCCGCAGTCGATCCCAATGTTCTGCTTCCAAGCGGGAATATACCAGAATATCATCAATAAACACTATCACAAACAAGTCCAGATACGGCCTGAATATACTGTTCATCAAATCCATGAACACTTCTGGAGCATTCGTTAGTCCGAAGGACATGACTAGGAATTCAAAATGGCCATACCTGGTCCTGAAAGCGTTTTTTTGGAATGTCTCTCTCTCTCGAACCTGAACCTGATAATACCTAGATCTTAAGTCAATTTTCAAGAAATACTTTGCCCCCTGTAACTAGTCAAACAAGTTATCTATTCTGGGGAGTGGGTACTTTTTCTTGATGGTGACTTTATTCAGCTGCTAGTAGTCTATACATATGCGGAGGGAGCCATCCTTCTTTCTTACAAACAAAATTGGCGGACCCTACGGTGAAGTACTTGGCCTGATGAAGCCCTTATCTAACAGATCTTTTAGCCGCTCCTTCAATTCTCTAAGCTCAGCATGAGCCCTTCTATATGGAGAGATGGATATAGGCTGAGTTCCTGGTAATAAGTCGATCACAAAATCAATCTCCCATTCTAGGGGAATACAAGAAAGTTCATCAGGGATACATCTGGAAATTCATTGACTACTGGAATGGATTGGAGCACCAAAAATTCTGCTTGAACATCTTGAACCCTGACAATATGATAAATGCACCCCTTCGCTATCAACTTTCTCACCCGAAGATAGGAAATAAACCTACCTTTTGCCGGGGCTACATTACCTTTCCACTCTCATACTATCTCCCCAAAAAAGTGGTATCAAACAGTCTTAGTCCAACATTCTATATTGGCATAACATGCTGCTAGCCAATCCATACCCATAATTGCATCAAAGTCAATCGTTTCTAATTCTACCAAATCTGCCAAGATCTGGCATCCAACAACCTCTACTATGCACCCTCAGTAGACTCTTTTAGCTGTGATGGAATCACAAATGGATGTGAACATTGAAAAAGGTCGCTGAAGCAATTTTAGCGTATTACCAAACTTACGGGCAATTAATGGTGTAACGTAAGACAAAGTGGAGCCTGGGTCTATCAAGAAATACACGGAATGAGAGCAGATGTTCAGCATACCCGTCACCATATCTGGCGACGACTCTGACTCCTATCGTCCCGATAAAGCATAAGTGCAATCTGGACTGGTGCCTGAGCTAGATTCCTCAAATCTGCCTCGGCCTCTATTGGCTGGAGCTGAGGGCCTACGCCCTGCTGGAGATGCTGGGGCACGTGACCCTACTGAAGATCTATCCTGTCGGTCCCGATCACTCTGACCCCTGGCTGGATAGTCTCTCATTAGGTGACCCTCCTACCCGTAGATGTAACACGCAGAAGAACCATACCTACATGCCCCATATGACGTAGACTGCAAATAGGGAAAGGTGGCATGGTAAACCTACTCTGCTCTGACCCCCTCTGCTGCTGCGAGCCTGATAGTCGTGAACTCTCGCCGGGTCCTGACTACTCCCGACGGCCTGATCTACCACCCTGCTACTGTTGTGGAGGTGAGGGTCTGGTTGGTTTGCCTGATAGTCGTGGCCTAGGTTGCTTTGAAATTCTGCCTGCACATCACTAGGTCTAGCCCTGCGGTGCTGCTCCTGATTTATTATTTCTATCTCTCATTGTCGCTGTCTGATTCCCTCAATATTTTGAGCAAATGCCTAAACATGGGCAATATCCATGTCCTCTCATAGAGTAGCTGTAATACAAGTATCTACGTATTATGGATTCAATCCCATGATAAACCGGTGCACCCTGGTTGACATGGTATGTACAAAAGCTGGTGCATATCGGGCTAAGGAGTCAAATCTCATGGCATACTCCCCGACACTCATCGGGCCCTGCTCCAGATGCAGAAACTAATCTTCCCAAGCCTGGCAGATCTCCTATGGCAAATAGTGGTCCAAGAAGGCCTCTGAAAAGCTAGACCAAGTCAGAGGGGGGACATCTCTACCTCAGGACCTTTCCCAACTCTCAGACCATAATATTGCTATGTCCCATAGTCGGAAAATTGCTAACGAAACTAATTCTGCAGGTGCAACATGCATTACTCTAAAGATCTGCTACAGTTGGTACAAAAAGTCCTAAGGGTCCTCGTCCTGGTCCATCCCCGTAAATTGCTAGGGAATTCAGAGCAAGGAACTCTCGAACCTTCAAACTACCTGGTCCTCCCGAAGACTCCGCAACTACGGGTGCCATTGACTGATGCTGCGCAGCCATCATTTGGGATATCATAAGAACAACACTTCTAACCTCCTGATCTAATGGAATCGATATAGACACTGTTGTAGGTGGTGTCAATGCATCCGTCGCTCTGACCAGCTCCCGACGAGGTGGAGACTGCTGGGGAGACCAAAATGAATTCTCTCTGTCGCCCTCCGATCGGATTAACTCTAACTGGGGCACCCTTCTAGTGGCTTCCCCTGCTGCAACATCTAATCTCTTACCAGTCGTGGTCAGTCGCATGTCTGGCATTTCTCTGTAGGAAAACAGATTACAGTAAGCTTAGGGACTCAACCTTATACAACACAACTCTATAGTACGACTGGAAGAGAAAGAAGAGTAACCACCCTAACATGTCTTGCAGCCTCTTGTCTATAGTATATGGTGCGCAACATATCCATAGGTAAGACTCTACTTAGCATGACTTGCAAACTCTCTGGGATACGACCTGCTTTGATACCAAGTTTGTCACGCCCCACCTTGGGAGGCATGACTGGCACCTGGTGCCCTACTAGGGTCCTAACTGGCCTAACTGAGCTTACGCACCTTTAGTGCATGATTAACTAAATCTCAAATTAAGAAAACAACGGGCTATATCTCGGCTATAAACATAGCCCCCGACCGACAGGGCCTTGACACCACCTGTAAAAGGAAACAAGTAATAACTAGGAATCTTATGCGGGCCGAAAAGACCACCACGATGTCTAGTTATGAATATAAAGTAAATCAAGTACTAAACTAAGCTATGGCCAACAAGGCCGCTATCTAACAGCTAAACAAGGCCCCACACGGCCAACACATAAGATAAAGCATACACAGACCCCACACAGCCATCAACAGCTAACCACATGGAATCTAAAATAATCTGCAATCCTCTAGGAGTGATATAATGGCCAATACAGGGCCTCAACCTACCCATGAACTGTACAAACAAAAAGAAGTAGACCTTCTGGCTATTAGCTCCGGAGGAATGGAGCAGACTGCATTGCTGATTTGGCTGAAAACTAGGAAGGTCCTTATCCGCTTCTATCCGCACTTGTAGGCAAGAAATGCAGTGCCCCAAGAACGGCATCAGTACAATATTTACTGAATATGTAAGGAAGTAACTGTAAATAGCTAAACGAACTGAAATGAAACTGAAAAGAAGGGATAGAGATACCTCTTGAATAGCCGCACTTCCTACTGTCTAATCTATTAGTAACTTATGCAAACAAGAACCTTACTTAGCTCCCATAAGCCGGAAGGTGTAACCAGCACAGAATAACCCATCCGGGGCCCCCCATAATCCCTGGTGAGTACACTTTAATCTATATACCCCTAACAAGGTCATACTGAGTCATCTAGCAACTATAACCATCCTACCAGTCCCCTAGGTCTGCAATGGAGCCCGCTCAGCCCCTGAACTATAGTTGTGTCTGAGTCCAGTGGACTCCTGATATCTAATATTTGCACCCCGGGCACTAGGCTTGACAAGGGTGTAATGTAGTGCTGATCAGCATAAAAGTAGTCCAAACATGGAGTGGACTGTATAAGGACCTTGGACCCTATCTTCATCCCTTGCGAACAACATACTGCTCCTCAAAGCGACGTCATCTCACCCCTGGAGGGCGTCGACATAGCTAGTAACCCTGGGGTTGGTCATGAAAGGCTATATAGGCGTAGTCAATCCCAAGATAAACATGGAATACTGATCTCAGCTAATAACAATAGCTAGCCACAATAGATATGCTTCCGATCTTCTTATTGGGATTCAGACTGAGTTATAATACTAAAGGAACTAACTTGCCAAAGACATTTTCCTTAACATACCTGGATCGCCGATTTTTGATTAGTTGGCGAGTTTCAATCCGTATTCAACAGCTTTTTCTAACTGTAATCGTATTACTAGGAAAATGAGACTAGTTTCAATACTAAATTTGGCAAAAATGATAACTTTCTATATAAATATTAACTATACTTCAACTTAACGGAACACGGTTGAAAACGTATAATTTCTCAAAAGTTCAGAAGCGAGAAATACTTATTTGAATCCTGTGATCATATATAAATTAGTTTTGGGCAATTCTGACAACTTTGGCTTGGCGGGGTTACGATTTTCCGGGCGAGTTTCACGAAAATAACTCGGTAGTAATGCTCCCTACGGGCTTAAACTTCGATACCCGAAGTTAATTTGAATTTGAATGACATTTTTTAGCGTAAACGGATGAAAATTTATCAATTTCTTCGTGCTTCCCCTTCTCTGGCCGAGGCTTTACTTTTTGAATATATATCAAATGAACAAGGTGCTATATATATACATACTTTGGGTGATGGACAGGGGGTCCATGGAACAGACCCTAACTCGTGGGGAGGGGGTCTGTGACACGCCGCCCCTATCGTGGCCTGCTCCAGCCTTCTTTCATCCGATCCCAATTCTGCGCTCGTTCGACCTTCCCCCGGACTCTTTTTTGTACGCGTTGTACTCTAAAACTCTTGAATAACGTATTAATAGGCCGACTAAACGTTAGGAACTTATGGGGTGTAAGATATATCATTCCTTGTCCAAATGCGGAGAAGGTGAAGATTGATAATGCTCAAATCACAATCCGAAAAAGGTATGGCACGGACGTGCTCAATGAAGAACCCAATAAAGGTTGGGGTCAATCTCATAGGAAATATGGTTGAGATGTAAAATTTAGTTAGATTATCTCCTAATGGGGGGTTTCTAAAGAAGTAAATAAGTAACAGTATTGAAGATTTAACTTTTTATCAAGTTGATACAATTAACTAGGGAAGTGTTCCCCATGGATTCATAACTCCTTCAGGTTTTGCACTCGTGATCTATCCCAATACTTAACTTGTAGAATTGATAACATAAGTTCATCTAAACGACTATTTCCTCCCTATTGGATGACTATACTCAATCACTGGATTAGGTCTCTTAAGTGATTTCACTTTAACCATTATCAACTTATTCCAAATTAACTATCCTGCGATCGAAGCTCAAGTTATACAATGAATCATAAAATTAAAGGCTTTGTTGTTCTTCTCTTTTCCGAATCGCTACCTCTCTAGGTTCAAGCAAATAGAGAATTTGGGTAAGTCCTAATGTTGCGCTCCGTTAAGAAACATTTAAGATTGAAGAGAAGATAATATAAGCATGCGTATAGATTTAGAATCACTATATGCAAACCCTAGTTTGTTAATTCACCATGATTACCACAACTCTAGTTGCCTCTCATGGTTGTAATAAGAGAATTAGCATTCATTGAAGAAAATATAATTAAGAACTTACAATGAAGATTAAAATAAAATCCACTTGGTTATTGCAATATTCAACTAAGAATAATTCAAGAAAAATGGAAATTAATTCCAAGAATATTTGAAAACTCAAGAAGAAACTCCAAATAGTCGAATTCTTCTCCAAGAAAGTCATCCTCTAACAAAATAACCTAGAAAAATATTTATACAAATAATTAGAAATATTTCCTAAATTAATAAGGAAACCTGATTAACTGTCTCCGCCTTCTCTTACAACTCGTAACTTGATCATACGAATCGTAGCTTCACTTGTACAATTTCTAGCAGCTCTAAATTTGGCTAAGTGCTGGGTGTATGTACAACTCGTACAATGCTCCTACAAGTCATACATTCCTGTCATGGTCTGAGCCTGAGATATCTGGCATCCTCTGAATATTTCCACGAGTGCCTTGGTACGGTTCATACCTTGCTCTTACGACTCGTGGTTGCCTTTCATACCATGGGATCTACCTTTCAGTAATCTTTCTGAACTTCACCACGGCTCCTTGGTACAGATCATAAGTAGTCATCACAGATCGGAGTTGCTACCCGTACCAGGAGAAAAATCCAAGTGCATCCTTCTGAAGTTTTCCACGACTCACAATACGACTCATACCAAGAGTCGCAACTGGCCAGTACCTTGTAAAGATATTCTGAAATTAATCATGACTTATAGTATTCCTCGTACCACCAAGGTATGGCTCGTACTGAAGTCTGTACTCGGCCCAATTTTTGCACTCTTTTTCCAATTTTCACAGCTTTCAACTCCAACACCTTAGTTCCTTGAAAACAAAGCAAAAGTGCATCATATCTATATAAACACACCTACAGGCATATTTTCTAAGTTTTAAGCATCGTAAATGTTGTAAACCCACAATACATCAACACCCTCAACTTAAGATTTTTGTATGTCCTCAGGCAAACAAAAAAATACAATAAAACGATGCTTAACTAGAAAGTAAAATAGAAGACCTACAGCCAACACAATAAAATTTGTACATACAACCATTATCATATATTGACCCATCTTTTCGTTCAAACAAAGTCAGCTATGCACACATGCAACTACAACTCATGTCATATAGGGATCAAGACATGGCATCTAACTGATAATAGAAAATTGAGTTATTACTAATGCTACTCACACAGACAGCTGGTCGAATGTAATACAAACCATGTACCCTCACAACAAATGAAATCCCCAAAACTCCCAGATATATATAAATGAAACTTGGGATCAATCAAACAGTACTCCCATTCTCATAAAGAAATTTTAAGTACTACACATCGGATACCATAGGCTTGCCTTTATTTTCTCTACTTTGGCTTTTAAGAAAATTAGACTAGGATCACTATGAGACTTTTATAGGCTTGTAATGCAGGTTTCAGATTGGGTATGGTAGATATGGATATTAGTGACTCATCCTCCTTGGCACTACATATTGTGGCTTCACTCTTCACTTTTTACCTTTTTTAAAAAATCTTTTATAGCTTTTTCCTCCTTTTTTCACTGTTCAGACTTTTATAGGCTTGTAATGCAGGTTTCAGATTGGGTATGGTAGATGTGGATATTAGTGACTCATCCTCCTTGGCACTACATATTGTGGCTTCACTCTTCACTTTTTACCTTTTTTAAAAAATCTTTTATAGCTTTTTCCTCCTTTTTTCACTGTTCAACTGCCATTTGTGGGTGTGGTGTATTTGTCTCATCTTTTTCAATTCTTTTTCTTTTCTTTTTTTTTTTAACATTTCAGCTCTTTTTTTTCTTCTTTGATATTTCACATCATACCCCACTATTCTTTGACTTTTTTCTTTCTTTTTCACCCTAATCGGTCTACGCACCCCTACTATAGCCACCCTCAACTTAGACATTTTGCCTGAATTGAGGTTCACAATGTTTAAGGATGAACTAGGGCCAAATATGTTCATTATAAACATGAGAAAGGTGAATGGGTAATCAAGAAAATGATCAATTTTAGGCTCAAAAATGGAATCAAGGGATTCAATTTATTTGTAGGGAAATTAAGCTAAAGTGAGCTAAAACGAAAACGACCTATGATCCTTTCCTAACCAATTATCCTAAAACCTATGGAAAGACTAACCGGGCAAGTTCTAGATCCTCTATGCAGTATTGAACTCGGTAAGAATCCTCACTCACTAATGGTACAGGTTTGCATTTATTCTACCTATCTGGTTTATGAACAACTAAGACACAATTGCACATCATAATCTACTAAATTCCATAAAAAGATCCACAGAAGTCATGCTTTGTAATCAACATACACAGCTAAAACCAAACATTTCAAAAAATAGGGTCATTTTTTCACAAAACATCAAAACATATGCATTTATTGGTTGTAAAGTACTCCTAAGCTACTTTTTGTTAAACAAAACAAAAAATCCTAAACATGCTGGTTCTACTAGATAGCATGTCCGAGGGAAAAAACACGGCAATAAAAACCCTCAAACGAAATCCAAAATCAAAAACAAGAACACCCTTCCTGTCCACCCAATTGGCCGTGATTGGCACCCACACTAATCCCCCTAGTGGGTGAACCATCGATTCCCAACCATTAGCCCGAAATTGATCATTCATAAGAAAGCTTTCACCAAAATATGATAATTAAATTAATTATCAAAAGCAATCGATATCAAAACAAACATCACTATAAATCCCAAGACCTGATTGTCATTGCACCAGACATCTCCTTACAACTTTAAGAAATGGTAAGTCTAAAACATGAGGAAAAAAATCAAATGTCTAGAAAAAGAAAGACATCCTCGATGGGAGAGTGGTATTTATTCCTTGGTCAGCTCATGTCTTAAACTCCGCTTCTGCTTTATAGGTGAGGACATGAGGAACTTCCTGGATCAAGTTCTGCACTCAGAAAAGAAGTGCAGGCATAGGGTCAGTACAAAATACGGTACTGGTAGGCATCGTTGACCGACCCTAAGTAATAACAAATATGCATAGTAATAACAACACAAGACTAGTCTTCAAAATAAAAAGAACCTACAGAACATTTCTACACGAAAGCTCCACTCAGGAAAACCGCTGGCCTGCTCATTGGATTGGGCCATTCGCTGCAGTGGTACTGCCTCAAGAAGTAGCTCAACTATGGTGCACTTTACCTATTCTTCAGCTTAATAGGTTCATTATTCACATAATGCACCAATATCTCTTAGATAATCACACTTACGAACAACAATTAACATCATCAAGAAGGTACTCATGAGTTCAATAGGAAACACAGAAGAAACCACTCATCAGTTCTGACATTGTGACAAGTCACACTTAGAACTAGAGACATGTTCTTCGATATCCAAAATCACATAACATAACTATAATTGACACAGCCTCTCAGAACATTATTCATACACTTCGTTTGCATATAAGGATAACAACACATAAGTAATGTGCATAGTATGAAAACCAAAGATGACATGGAGGGAACATGCCTTTGCTATCTCACCATGAATACTCAATCACACAATTAGTGTACACATATTCTAGAAGGTCTTATTTCTGCCCTTCCAGTCATGACCTGCAGCGGACTCTAGAAATCCATGTACCGTATATGGTACTCGCTCCCGCTCATATGCTCGTCCAAACTCTCCCCTCGGACATGAGCCACTCAATAATAATATTATCTCTCCCGGATACTCCCCTCGGGCTCGAGCCTCTCATTTCAGGAAACAATTAATATTTCACCCATTCTTATCCTTAAATCATAATAAGGTGCATTACATAATTGAAACCATATATGTGAATAACACTATCAATTCATCAGAGTCTGCGCTCCATTCCCTCACTTGCTCAAATACAACACTAAGTTCACATGATAGATTCATAACACAAAGTTCATTATACACTTCCACGTGATCTCAAGAACATATTATACTCATCTCATATCAACATGATAATTTCTATTTTATTCACATAAAAGTTGCTCATAAAAAGGAATGTACGAAGACCAATAAATATAATCATTACATAAGCATACAAGCCATTACGCAAGGTCTAACCCTATAACCATAACCTACCTCGATTTCAGACATGAAGAGTCAATTACTCCATCGGAGCCTTGCCCTTTCTCACAGCCTCGGGGTGCTTGTAATATACAATAAATAAAGAGTAATTCATTACTCCCTCTTTGAAATAAGGATTTTTGAAGATCAAACCCTCCCCTTTTGGGAACTTTCAAAAGTGAACCCCATTTCAACTAAGTTCTAGGTCCCAATTCTCGCATAACCCCCAATCTCAACAACAATCTTAAGGGAGTGATCAAAACTTTTCAACATCAACCTAAATCACCCTACAATCCAGCCTTAGTTCCACAGTCTAGGGTTTTTCTCTCCAAAAATTCCCACCATTAAAGGTCTATATGGAATCTAGGATAAGCCTTACTCATTGTAGAGATAGAAAGACAAAAATCTTACCTTGGTGAAGGATTTCACTACTCTGGAGGGTTTTCCCATTATTTAGACCTTCTGATTGTGTTTTTGAAAGCAATGGGGTAAAACCCTGTAAATCCCACTTTGTAACCCCCATTGTCCACTGAAGAGGTCACACTTCTACTGTAGTAGACTTACTACAGTGGCCATAGGGTCGTTCTGGCGGTTCCAGTGATTACTCTCTCATTTCACTATGACGGGACTCCGATCACTACCATGGTCTCGCTATAGTGGAAAACCCACCACTGTAGCAGTTCCTCGGATTAGTAGCTACCCAAAAATGCATAGTGCTATACATAGTTTATTTCACAACCTCCCTATCTCATCCTTAGCCAGATTTTTGTGTTCTATTCCCTTAACCATCCCGTAACGACGTCCGGATCGTTACACTCCCACTTTAAAATGCATGCTTTATTCCCAAAGAATAAAAATGTAAGAAGTAGGAGAGGGAAATACCTGTGGCACTCTAAGTGCTCCTATCATCCTGTAAATGTGGGTGTGAAGGCACACTCCCCTCCGCTGCAGTCGTGGCGCTGACAGTGGCTAACGCACTCAATGGTGTGGAACATGGGGCAGTGATCACCCCCTTAACAGTGGTGGTCGCCGCTGCGACCTCATCATCTACTCTGGCTGAATGTGGCCACCCGAAGGTTCCTTTCCACCTGCAATCTCTCTCAGGGTAGTGGTGGAGCTCCCCGCTCCTCTAGCTCTTTCCTACAACTCTGACATGTGCTCATCATGAGACTGTAGGCTCTCCACTATCACCTGCTTGCGCTCTCTTCTTTCCCTTTTTTTCCCTTTTCCTTGATGGATCGTCATCACCAACTTTCGAGGCCCTCTTCTTCCCCTTATCTCCACCAGCTGCTATCAAGGCCCAAATATGCCTCAAGATCAAGCTCCTTATCGCGCCTGGCATCCAAATCAGGAATAGTGGGGGTTTCTAGTATGGCCGGCTGTCTAGAAAAAACCTCAACGACTTGACTCCGTAAAGCCCCCAACTCATCTCTCAAGATGCTCGTGTCTGGCTACTCAGCCAAGTGCTCATTGAAATGGAGCTGAAAGCTGTCCAACCGGCTGTATAATCCTCTACCAGTCTCCTCTATCTCTACCTTCACTCAAGGCTTGACATTCTCCATCATCAGGTTGACTATTTTCTCGGTCAATGTCAATATCTTGGCCATCTTCCAGAGAAACTCCTGGGGAACCAAGAAATAGCCGGCTGGGACCTGGCTTGGAATGCCCAATTGAGGTATGGAGGAGTACTTAGAGCTGCCTCTGTGTGCTTGGCCCCTGTAGTCGGAACCGCGCTCTGCTCCTGTGAGGTTGGGGTATCTATCTACTCACCCTCTACTGGCCGTGGCGGTGGAACTGCTGCTGGTAGTCTAACCCGACTCATCGGGTTCATCTCATCCCTAATAAGCCCTATATCTACAGTCTTATGTCCCCCAATCTCAACATCAATCTCCCTTATCACCCTCACCCTGGCAACGGTGCCACTTTTGATAACGCTCAAATCAAACCCCTGGAAAGTATGATGCAGACATTTTTAATGAAGAACCAACAAAGGTTGGGATCAATTCCATAGGGAATATGGTCAGGATATAGAATATTGCTAGTGTTTAGACTTTTAGTTCGATTATCTCCTAATGGGGGGTTTTTAAAGAAGTAAACACGTAACAATATTGAAGATTTAAGTTGTTATCAAGTTGATGCAATTAACTAGGGAAGTATTCCCCATGAATTCATAACTACTTCGATTTTTGCACCCGTGATATATCCTAATACTTAACTTGTAGAACTGATAAATAAGTCATATTCTAACAAAAATAACCTAGAAAAGTATTTATAAAAATAATTAGAAACCTTTCCTAAATGAACAGGAAAAAGTGATTAACTATCTTCGCCTTCTCCTAAAACTCTTAACTTGATCATACGAGAACAATTCTTGGCAGGTCTAAATTTGGCTAAGTGCTGGGAGTTCATACGACTCTTACAATGCTCCTACGAGTCATACATTCCTTTTGTGGTCTAATCCTGAGATATCTAGAATCCTCTAGATATTTCCATGAGTGCCTTGGTGTGGCTCGTACCATGCTCTTACGACTTGCGGTTTCCTTTCATACCATGGGATCTTCCTTTCAATAGTCTTTCTAAACTTCACCATGGCTCCTTGGTAAGGATCGTAGGTAGTCATCATAGAGCATAGTTGCTACCCGTACTAGGAGACAAATCCAAGTGCATCCTTCTGAGGTTTTCCATGACTCACAGTACGATTCTTACCAAGAGTCGTAGCTGGCCAGTACCTTGTACAAATCTTCTGAAATTCATCACGACTTATAGTATGGCTCGTATCACCAAGGTAAGGCTTGTACTGAAGTCTTTACTTGGCCCAAATTTTGCATTCATTTTCCTTCTTTCATAGCTTTCAACTCTAACATCTTAGTTTCCTGAAAACAAAGTAAAAGTGCATCATATCCATATAAACACACCTAAGACCATGCATATTTTCTTAGTTTTAAGCGTCCTAAGTACTGTAAACCCACATCACATCAAAGATTATTTTGAAGGATGTATCATTTCATTGAAAATGTGGTTCCTATAACACTTGTATCGCTACCATTATGCGACACAATTCAATCAGAGTAGATATATCTTAAGTCATCTGGATAGAATGCAATAGTTGAAAGACAAATTGCCTAAGGGTGTAAAGAATTGGAGAAAGTATTTTCTCAATTTGACCGCATCTTCTCGAATTGACCGCATATGAAATTACATGGAACTATCATATTTTCCCTCAAGGGAGGTGATCTTTATGTCTTCCTATAGCCCATTTTTGTTCAAATGAGCCTTCCGGGTTTTCAGCCATATACACTTCTTTGAGTACAATGCTAGTTAGGTCGAAGGCAACTTCTGCCGTGGTTGAATACACATGAGGTTTCATATGGGAGGTGACCTCCGAAGATCCACATCGAGAATTTGAAGCTCAAAGAATTTGGGGTGGTAATCAGGTTTTAGGTTTGAAAACTATGATAGAGGAACGTGATTGTGCAGAAGTGGACCCCTTATACCTCCATTGGTCCTTTAATGAAACCCCCCTCAAGGTCAGACCTGAAGGATCTTTATGAGAGGCAATAGACCAGTAGAGATTGATATGAGAATCAAGAACTTCTAACTCGAAGTTGAAGGAAATTATTAATGCACTCTACATGTTCTGAATGAAGATCTTAAAAGTGTTAGGGAAACTTTAGCTCAGATGGAGGCAGAATTGGAAGAAAAAGTTAAGTTAGCCTAAAAAAATGCTGAGAAGAACTATTGCTCTACTATTTAGACATTATGTGAGGATTTAAGCATCGTCACAGAAGCTATGGGTCATCAACAGAGAGAATTTGATGAGAAGAGAGACCACTTTGATAGAGAGAAAGCTCAATATGAGAACGAAAGAGCCCAGTTCCGAGTATTGTAGGCTCGACGACATGAAGAGTTTGATAAAGAAAGATCTTAGCTTATTGTAGAGAGGAACCAATTGATGATTAATCGAGCAAGAGTTTGGACTCAACTCGAGTTAGGGTTGAACTGTGAGACAAGTATAAGAAAGATAGCCATTACCTGCCAACAACAAATCCATGACTTAGAACATGTCACACCCCAAGTCTACACCCTGGAGGAGACACGGTACTTGGTTCCAAAAGTGACCCCAAGCTAGCCCATGGTTTAATATCATGTTGGTAACTAAATAAACATATTGAAAGCTGAAAACATAACTGAAATAACTGATTTCTAAAATAAGGAACGTCTGATAAAATATTGAAAACTTATAAAAATAGTGTTAAACAAGCTAAACACTACTATGTCTAAAATCCAACTACTAACTGGCGAGTTGCTAGGACAAGCCCCCGACTAACTCTAAGTCTAAAAGACCAAGAACTGAAAGAAATTAAAACCTCGTCCTCGAATAATAAGGACTCACCAATATCGAGCTGCTGAGAATCTTCTGAGGGGAACTACTAACGCTGCTTCGACTTGATCTTGGGCAAATTTATATGCCCAAGTGATACTGAAAGGTGTCATTTTAGCCTTGTTTATCTATCAATGTTTATACATTCTCATGTGATTGATAATAAAATGTGAATTTATACTAACCAACATGATTAGCGTTGTTTTGCAGGTGAAATATAATTTTGGGAAGCTAAAATGCGTGTTGGGAGAGATTGGGGTTTGACTCGGATGTCAACAAGGAAAAAATGCAAAATTTGGCCTGTGGTGGAACAGCAACGTGTCACGGAGGCAGTGCTCCGCGATACACACCGTGTCACGGAGGCAGTGCTCCGCGATACACTCCGTGACACGTTGCTTGTTATTCCAGAAAAAATTCCCACCAGTATAAATAGAACACTTAGGTTCATTTTTAATATTCTAACGGGGGGTGGAGCAAGAACGTGGGTTACAGGCAGTTGAGGGGACGAAATTATCAGGGTTTTTCTCTATCTCCTTCTTCTTTAATTCAATTGCTTGTATGTTTAACACTCATTTAACGATGTTTAATCCACAAATGAGTGGATAATTCCTCTTCTTGCTGAGGTTAAGAACAATTGTATTGAGATGTGATTATTGATCAATTTGGTTTTTAATCCTTTCTTCCATGGTTGTTCTATTGATTCTTGTTCTTACTGCATTAATATGTGGCCTATATTAATGTACATCTAAAAAGTCCGGTTTCACTCGAGAGAGCAAGAAATTGGAAAGTTGTGAATCAATAGGATATGATATTTTTTTGGTTTGGGAAAATTGAGAATTGATTTACCTTCAGGATAGAAATATACCTGAAGGTCGTATTAGTCAATTAAGGAACCAATTTTGTATGGCTAGAACATGAATTTCGTTTAATCACAGAAATGTACGTGGACGGTTCACGATTCTTAAGTTGGGTTAAATACGAGAGTTTTAATCCATTGGCAATAGTTCTTGACTAGCAACCGAAGGAAAAGTTAACCAAATTATATCGATACTTTATTTCCTTACATGTTCATTTAACCTCAGCATGCTCACATTCATAGTTTAGACTCAAATTATATAATCTTTGCAGACTTAGGATAAAATTAGAAATCAAAATATATCAAACTCTTAGTTGCATTGTTGTCTTCATGTTTAGAATCAATATAGTAGCACTTAAGTAATTTGTTACCTCATCCCAGTCCCTGTGGGATCGATACTTGGCTTACTTGAGCCACTTTACTACTTGTTCGACCATGTGCACTTGCGTGTAGTTATATACCATATAACAAAAAGCCGAACAAGTTTTTGGCGCCGTTGCCGGGGACTGGCAATTGGTGAATTTTTCTTAAGTGTAAATTTACTATATTTTTTTCTTAGTGCTGACAACTTGGTCTTAGTGTTTGTTTTAATTCTTTTTCATTTATTTTTTTCTTTTTCGGATACCCTTATTGACATGACATCGTGGAATACAAATGGTATAAATGGTGGATACTCATATTTTAGCGAATCTTGTCTGAATTGCAGAGGACACCACTCGTGGCAACACTATAACACGTGCAATATATGTGGTGGTCAAGATGGCCATTGGGATGGGTGTCCGAATGCATATTCCCCTCCCCCAAGCCCCTACTATGATCCTTCTGTTGTTTTTGCTGAATATAGGCATGCTGAAAATGAGGACTTGGGACGCCAAGCTCAAATAGAAGACATGCTGAAACAACTCCTGGAGCAATCAGAAGCAATGAAGGAGGCGATGGCAGTATTGAGAATTCAGCAAGAAGAGAATGCAGAGGCTCTATAAAGGATGAGCGTCAAACTCACGGAGATGATTGCTGAGGCTGAAGCTTGTGATAAATTGCAGGTAACAGTTTTAGCCGATATTCAAGAGGAACTACAAGAGGAAGACAAGGGTGAATTTTTGGATGAAGCCCAACAATTAGAATCTCTTGAGTGTCCCCATGATGGGCTCACACTTATGGAAAATCCATTCATGGAAGAAGAGATAGAGTATCCCCCAGTTGACATTAATGGAGAGATAGATGTCGATGCTGAGAAGGTGTATACAAGTAAGGAGGTCAAGCACAATGCAGTTTCAGAGTTGAGGTTTAATGGACCACACTCGAAGCATTTTTAGACATTAAGTTTGGTTGACAATATAGAAATAAAGTCTTCCAAGCTTATAGAGAAATGTCTAGACGAGGACCAAGCCCCGTATATTTTGAAATATGCTGACTTGGAGAGACAAAATGACTTCGCTTACTTAAGGGCCAATAAGTTCAAAAGGAAACATCTACTGCTTGGTCCTTACAATTTTTCACCGCCACCCCTGGAGCATAAGAGGAAATTAGAGAAGAAATTAGGGGTGAGATTCATATGCACAAGGTGGAGGAAAAAGTGGTGAAACTTGTTACGTCGTGCCGCGACGTAAAATCAGGCGCTGCTTGGGAGGCAACCCAAGGGTACCATGGGTACCATTTTAATTTCTTGCATTTAAGTTGATTTTATTTATTTTTCATCTTGTGTTGTTTTGGTGGAAAGTTAAGCACAGATGCAGGGGAAGTCTGAGTACCCATGGAGGAGGAAGCTAACAAGCATGGAAGAGAAAAAGTGTGGGGTCGAACACCCACTTGTGCAAAGTTGAAAAAAGGCATGTTGTTAGCTAGGCCTAAAGGCCTCAGGGAGTATTTCTCACCCTCTTTAAATGTTAAATTGATGCTATGAGGACATAGCATGATTCAAGTGTGGGGTGATGAAAATTTTAAAATTTTTGTGCTTAACGATTTCTGATGAATGTAATGCTTGTGAGAAAATTTGGAAAAAAAATTTTTTTTTGTGAGTCAAGCATGCCTTCATCACCCGTTGGTTTTTCTTTTCGGTTCTTTTCTGACGGGGGGTCTTTGAACCAAAGAATAAAATTTTTTGTTTGTCTGTATGTAATGTTTTTAGTCATAGTTAGAGACTGTTTCCGACGATGGATGGATGACGACCGTCTTGAGGAATGTTAGTCAATAGGTTTTGGGTTTTGAACCCGTAGCTAATTGATGGCTTGATATTCTTGCTATGTGCTATAAATGATTGTAAGATGCAAGTATGTTTAGTGTTGAAGCATGCAAGTGGTATACCTATGTTTGAGACACCTAAGCTCTTGAATTTGACTTGATATGATTGAAGCTTAATGTTTGAATTCTTGTGATTAGCCGAGTTAAAAAAAAATCTACTGAGTATGTCTTGAATTAAGCATGTGCCATGAGTGTAAGGTTTTTGATTATTCCATGCTATTGTGGAGTGTCTAGAACTTGCCTGGTGTGTATATAAAATGAAATGAAGGATGTGGACTGTAGGAGATGATTTTGGCATTTCTTTGAATGAACCTAATTTTTGTCCCTCACTTTACCTACCTTGAATGTTGAATCCTAGTGAGCCCCATTGTGCCTTAAGCCTATTCTTTGATAGCTACAACAGAAGCTTAATCCTTTTTCTTTCATTAGCCTTGAATTTGATCCAAAACTCCGAAGCGCTTAAGTGAAAAAATTCCAAAGAGTGAAGGAGTGAGAAGCGTGAAAAAAAAGGAAAAGTAGAAGTTGTGGAAGTTGAGAAAAGGAAAAATGTGCACTTGTGTAAAAATGGTTGATTATTAGTAGGGAGTAAGAAAATAAATGAATTTTTCTTTTTTGCTTAAGTACTCCTTACTACTAAGCTGAGTGTGCTTAAAGAAATGGGAACAAGAAGAGAAAATTCAGGATTGAAAAGAATGAGGAGGAAGTAAGAAAAAAGATGTCCTTAATGAATGTTGGATGTATTAAAAGCGCTTGGGGGAGATAGTCACTATTACTGGCCAGAATAGTACCTACCTGTCCCTTAGCTTACAACCCATTAAGTCCTACTTGATCTTACGTTCAAACATCCTTAAATTAGTGGAGTAAAACACTAAGGGCAAGCTTATGGGTCATTACATGATGCGTGTGAATTCTTTGTGAGAGTGAGCGTAATTCTATTCATTTACCCATACATGTTGTGATTTAAAAATTTGCGTGTGAAAATGGGTAACTCTATTGTTGTGAGGGCACATGTTTTATGAAGGATATAATTCATGTTGGATTTCTTGATCAGTTGATCTGCATGAGTTTGCTAAGATAGAGAGTCAATTCTTGAGGTTAGGAAGTCTTAACATAATTGTATTCCATTTCAATGATTAAATCGTGCATGCTCTATTTTTAGCTTGCTTTCTTAAACAGTCATTGTAGCTGTAGCTTGAATTGTCTTCCTAAAATTAGCTATGTGTAAGTCTTCATGTGCATGAGATGTAAAAGGTTTGTTCGAGGACGAACAAGACTTTAAGTGTGGGGTAAGTGATCTTGGGCAAATTTATATGCCCAAGTGATACTCAAAGGTGTCATTTTAGCCTTGTTTATCTATCAATGTTTATACATTCTCATGTGATTGATAATAAAATGTGAATTTATACTAACCAACATGATTAGCATTGTTTTTTGCAGGTGAAATATAATTTTGGGAAGCTAAAATGCGTGTTGGGAGAGATTGGGGTTGGACTCGGATGTCAACAAGGAAAAAATGCGAAATTTGGCCTGTGGTGGAACAACAACGTGTCACGGAGGCGGTGCTCCGTGATACACACCGTGTCACGGAGGCAGTGCTCCGCGATACACAACGTATCACAGAGGCAGTGCTCCGCGATACACTCCGTGACACGTTGCTTGTTATTCCGGGAAAAATTTCCACCAGTATAAATAGAACACTTAGGTTCATTTTTAATATTCTGACGGGGGGTGGAGCAAGAACGTGGGTTACAGGCAGTTGAGGGGACGAAATTATCAGGGTTTTTCTCTATCTCCTTCTTCTTTAATTCAATTGCTTGTATGTTTAACACTCATTTAACAATGTTTAATCCACAAATGAGTGGCTAATTCCTCTTCTTACTGAGGTTAAGAACAATTGTATTGAGATGTGATTGTTGATCAATTTGGTTTTTAATCTTTTCTTCCATGGTTGTTCTATTGATTCTTGTTCTTACTGCATTAATGTGTGGCCTATATTAATGTACATCTAAAAAGTCCGGTTTCACTCGAGAGAGCAAGAAATTGGAAAGTTGTGAATCAATAGGATATGATCTTTTCTTGGTTTGGGAAAATTGAGAATTGATTTACCTTTAGGATAGAAATATACCTGAAGGTCATATTAGTCAATTAAGGAATCGGTTTTGTATGGCTAGAACATGAATTTCGTTTAATCACAGAAATGTACGTGGACGGTTCACGATTCTTAAGTTGGGTTAAATACAAGAGTTTTAATCCATTGGCAATAGTTCTTGACTAGAAACCGAAGGAAAAGTTAACCAAATTATATCAATAATTTATTTCCTTACATGTTCGTTTAACCTCAGCATGCTCACATTCATAGTTCAGACTCAAATTATATAATCTTTGCAGACTTAGGATAAAATGAGAAATCAAAATATATCAAACTCTTAGTTGCATTGTTGTCTTCATGTTTAGAATCAATATAGTAGCACTTAAGTAATTTGTTACCTCATCCCAGTCCCTGTGGGATCGATACTTGGCTTACTTGAGCCACTTTACTACTTGTTCGACCACGTGCACTTGCGTGTAGTTATATAACCATATAACAAAAAGCCGAACACGACTGAGAACCTAAACCTGTATCATAACACGATACAACATGGAAATATGCATCAGTACTTTGAATGTACTGAGTATGTAAGATATAAGTAACATACTAGGAATACTTAACTGAACTGAAGTGACATGAAATGACCAACTATAAGCTGATGAGTTTTGTGCTATAACTGTAATAGTGTAAATACTAACACTAACTAATGGTCATAACATATCCTGAAATCTGAATAATTGAACTGAGCTAAAACTAAGACTGAGATGTACTGACAAGGGATACTGTACTATACTATAGGAGCAACTATAACCGACATGTAACCACATGAGCTAAACGTGGAGTTCAATGTATATACCCCATCAATAGGACCCAATATACCTTGCTAGGGTATAAAGGCAAGGCTAGTGTCATCACTATCTAAGGCCCGTTCTGGTTAATCACCTATAGTGGCAACGTAGTTCTAGGAACATGGGTGTGCTGAACGTCGGTCCACTCGGTGCTAAGTCCTACTCCCGCAGGAAGTCCTAATTGTGACGACTAGGCTGATAGCTCGAAACTGATGTCCTAGACTATGTCAGGAATACTTATCTGGAAGTATCCTAAGAATCTAAAGGACCTGATATCTGGAAGCTAGTATTCCAAGACTGGCCAAAGCTGCTTTAATTGAAAGCTTCGTAACTATTTAAAGAACAACTTGATAACTGATATTAGAGAGTGTGACTGAACTCCTCAAGAACTGGCTATAGTCAAATTGATAAGTTGTCTTACTGAAAGATACTGAATAGGTTAATTATTTACTGAGATTGAACTAGAATTCAAACTGACTGTTAACTTACATGATTGTAATAACATGGAAATTTCAAGAACTATCAGAATCAAGCAACATTTGTATCTAGTCAATTATGCGAGACCCAATTTACTGTACTCATAGAAACTATGGCTAAAATAATATTTCATTAAGAGAATGACAATATTCTTAATAAGCAATAAAGACTTGCAAGGATTCATCAAGACTACAATTTAAAAGAAATATTCATAATCTGACTAAAAGATAACCCTAGTTTTGATCTTCAGGGCTACAACTGATATAGATTCTTAGAAGGATTTTGGGGCACAAGGGAAGAAAATTTCTCTTGTTGAATTCCCACATACTTATAGTATAATTTCTTAGAAAGATCTGGAGAAATCTAAAAGAAGACTGAAACCCTTGATCTTACTCTATGTCTCATGTTTGAGTTCCTATGCTGCTAACTTGAGGGAATGAGAGAAATGAGAGTGAACTATTGACTAACTCTCTAAATCCCTCTGAAAATAATCTCAAAACAACGTAGTTTAGGGCTTAGGAGCTTAGGAATTACGGAAACACCCTCATTAAAAATGCTAGCAAAAGGTCACTGTTAGTCCTCACTAGGGGCATCATGACTCGTGAGGTACTGGATGAGTTGTGGTATCCAATCTATCGTCAAAGCTGGAAAATCCGACTTAAAATTCAACCCCAGGCGACGATCCACTTCATGAGTCATGAGGTACACCATGACTTGTGACTACCTTCATGACTTCACCAATGAATCAAATCTTCAATTTTGACCATCCTGACCACGGCTCACCTCACGGGTCGTGAAGTGACTTCACGTATCATTGTTACCACTCATGGTTACCCCCTGACCACGATTCCTCCAAGGTAGGCCTCCATTTCACGAGTCACTCCACAGCTCGTGAAGTACTTCATGGGTCACTGGATGAGTCATCTTGTGTCTTGGTACACATTTTCCTGCTTTCTCTGTTTTAATTCTCGGGTCTGAACTTAAGAACTTTGGGGTGTTACAATCTCCCCTTTAGGAACGTTCATCCTCAAATGAAGGCTAAGTAAGTTGCAAGACTGGAAAAAGAGCTGTTATTCCCAAACTAAAAACTATAAATTGATTTATGAAGACGTGACTTACTCCAAACTGATATAGGCATACTAACTGCGTTGAATCAACTAGGATGCATATTTATAACATGAATATAGAGGATGAGTACAAAACTGAATAAAGTACTGAGGAAGAATTTAATACCTGATGCTGAAACTGAGTTGGAAGGGAATAAATGAAGATATTTAGCCATCATGTGCACTTCTTCTTCCCATGTGGCTCCGTCAACTAGCTGGTTCCTCTACAAAACCTTTACTGAAGCGACCTCCTTGTTTCTTAGCTTATGAACTTGATGGTCTAGGATCTGAACTAAGACATCTTCGAAAGAGAGACTATCGTTCACATCCACACTATCTAGTGGCACAACTGAGGTCGGATCACCGATGCACTTCTTCAATAGTGCACATAGAAGACTAGGTGCACTTATGCTAACTCTGAAGGTATTTCCAACTCGTAGGCCAAATTGTCGATTCATCTCAGAATCCTGTAGGGTCCTACACTCAGACTAAGTTTCCCTTTCTTTCCAAACCTCATCTCCCTTTTTATAGGTGAAATATTTAGATAATCTCATATGAGGGAACCTAAGGAGAGCTGCCGACTCCAACTACCATCCATGTATGATCCATACTAGATCTGGCCAACTACCCATCCTACCTCCTCTAACCCAATCATCTACAACAAACTTTAGTTCTCTTCTCTTCACATCTGCATATGATTTCTGTTGGCTCTGAGTTGTTTTCAACCCTTCCTTGATATTGCACTTTCTGCATAGCCTCATGAACTGAATCTGGCCCTATTAAAGTATCTTCGCAAACTTTAAACCACCCTATAGGAGACCTACACCTCCTACCATATAATGCCTCAAACAGAGCCATCTGAATACCAGAGTGGTAGCTATTGTTATATGAAAACTCGATGAGAGGTAGGTGATTATCTCAGCTGCCCTTGAAGTCGATCACACAAGATCTCAACATGTCTTCTAAGGTCTGAATAGTCTGCTTGACTTGTCCATCTGTATAGGGGTTAAAAGTTGTATTGTGCTTGATCTAAGTACCAAGTCATTTCTGAAATGACTTCTAGAAATGCAAGGTGAACAGGGTACCTCTATCTGAAATGATGAACAACGGAACCCCATATAGTCTGACTAACTTCTGGATGTACAATCTAGCATAATCCTCAGCTGAGTCTATAGTCATAACTAGGAAGAAATGTGTTGACTTAGTCATCTGATCTACTACCACCCAAATGGAATCATGCTGCCGATAAGTATGAGGTAGACCTATAATAAAGTCCATATTCACCTCTTCCCACTTCTACGTGGGTACGTTGACATCCTGAGTCATACCTCCAGGTCTCTAATGTTCAACCTTAACCTAGTGGCAGTTAGGACACTTAGCTACAAATTCTGCAATGTCCCTCTTCACGTCGCTCCACCAGTAGATTTCCTATATATCACGGTACATCTTAGTAGCACCTGGGTGAATAGACGGGGAGATAACTAAAGAGGTAGCGAGACTGACTGCAATTTCAGGAATAGGTTGACTTTCTTTCATTTTTGTTATGAAAAGTGAAAGTCGTTTCATTTTGTGCTTTTGGCAGTATTCACTGTCTCAAGTCATCTACGTCTGGAACATATAGTCTACCCTAGTAATGAAGCACACCATCTCCCCCTTTGGAGAAAGCCTCCACCTCTTTTCTTAGAACTGCTTCTTTCAACTTAAGTAGTATGAGGTATTCTTCCTTCTTTGACTTAACCTCTACTACCCGTGAGGATTCCGATCCACTCTGAATTACAACTCCGCCCTCGGCTGAATCAACTAACTAAACTCCCAACCTAGCTAACTTTTGAATATCTTTTGCCAGCTCTTTTCTTCCCTCTTCGACATGAGCAACGCTCCTCATGGACATCCTTCTTAATGCATCCTCCATCACACTGGCCTTGCTCGGGTGGTATAACACACTTATGTCATAGTCTTTCAATAACTCCAGCCACCTTCTCTGATGAAGGTTCAAATACTTCTGACTAAACACGTACTGAAGGCTCTTGTGGTTAGTGAAAATATGCATGTGAACCCATAAAGGTAATGCCTCCATATTTTTAAGGCAAACACCACTGACGGCAATTTAAGATCATGAGTCGGGTAGTTCTTCTCATGAACATCGAGATGTCTGGAGGCATAAGCTATCACCTTACCCCGCTGCATTAGAACTCAATTGAGGCCAACTTGGGAAGCATCACAACAGACTACAAAATCATATGTTCCTTTTGGAAAGGTTAAAACTACAGTTGTAGTGAGTCGAGTCTTCACCTCTTGAAAACTCTTCTCACATGCATCTGACCACTGAAACTTCACTTTTTTCTAGGTCAGTTTAGTTAGAGGAGATGCAATAGTAGAAAACCTCTACACAAACAATTAGTAATAGCCGACTAAACCTAGAAAACTCCTGATATCTGTTGGAGAAGTGGATCTTGGCCAATCTTTTACTGCTGCTATCTTTTGAGGATCTACCTGAATACCCTCACCTAAGACTACATGACCGAGGAAGGCTACTGACTTTAGCCAGAACTCACACTTGCTGAATTTAGCGAATAATTGGTGTCTTTGAGAGTCTACACTACTATCCTCAGGTGATTAGCATGGTCCTTTTCATTTCTGGAGGATACCAAGATGTCGTCTATGAATATAATGATGAACATGTCTAGGTAAATCATGAATACCCTGTTCATCAGGTCCATAAAAGCTACAGGAGCTTGAGTTAGTCCAAAATACATAACCACAAATTCAAAGTGACCATACCGAGTTTTGAAGGGTATTTTCGGTATGTCACATTCCCTAACCTTAAGCTAATGATATCTCAATATGAGATATACCTTGGAAAAGCAACTAGCTCCCTAAAGATGATCGAACAAGTCATCAATTTGGGGTAGGGGATATTTGTTTTTGACTGTGACTTTTTTCAGCTAATGGTAGTCGATACACATTCTAAGGGTACTATCTTTCTTTCACACGAACAACACTGGAGCAACCTATGGGGAGATGCTGGGCCTGATGAAGCCCTTATCTAGAAGGTCCTTCAGTTGTTCCTTTAATTCCTTAAGCTCAACTGGAGCCATTTTGTAAGGAGGAATAGAGATGGGTTGAGTGTTTGGAAGAAGGTCTATGCCGAAGTCTATTTCCCGCTCAGGAGGGACTCTAGGAAGATCTTCAGGGAATACATTAGGGAATTCACTGACAACTGGAACAGATTAATAGTCCAGGTCTCGAAGATAGAATCTTTTACCCGAACTAGGTGATAGATGCATCCTTTCGAAATCATCTTCTTTGCCTTAAAGTAGGAAATAAACCGACCCTTAGGCTTTGAAACACTACCATCCATTCTAAGACTGGCTCATCAGGAAACTAAAACCTGATGACTCTTATTCTGCAGTCGACTGAGGCATAATCGGAATGTAACCAATCCATGCCACGAATGAGGTCAAAGTCGACCATATCTTGCTCTACTAGATCAAATGGAATGTCTTTACTCAACACTGAGACTGGGTAGTTCCTATATACCCGTCTGGCTCTAAATGACTCACGAACCGAAGTAGCGACTGAGGATAATTCTGAGAGGACTTCTGGACTGATATCAGCTGAACAACTATGTAAGGAGTCACAAATGAAAGTGTGGCTCCTGGATCTAGTAGGGCATATACATCTAGATGGAAAAAATGTAACATACCATGACCAAATCAAGTGAGCTCTCCTGATCCTGACGAGAAGACAGGGCATAAAAACAATTTTGGCGCTGGCCGCCATTCGTACCTAAAGTAGTACCCTGCTGAGTTGGGTGACTTGTTGCGGCTGCGAGATAGTGGACTGAGCCTTTCCCTGTCCTATTGATGGACAACCTCTTAATCTGTAGCCCAGCTGGCAACAACCTAAATAACCCTTTTTGCCCAAAGGGCACTCCCCTTGGTGATTCTTGCCACACTTTGGGCGGGCTGGAAATGAGCGACTACTGGAGACATGACTCTAGGACTGGGAGCCTAATGCTCCACCCTTTCGATCCTTGAGAGATTGAAAAGAAAAGGCATTGGCTGATGTGGGTGCTAGAGGTCTCTGCTACTGCTGCTGTGGGCGACCACTACTGCCTGACTTCTTCTGGCCATATTCAAACTGTTCGATTCTGGCCCGCTTATTTTCTTTCTCCAAATCCTTCAGCTTTTCATCCTCTATTTGCTGGGCATGAATGATGAGGCTGGAGAGGTCAATGTATTTGATCAACATCGCAATTTTGCATTCTTTAAGCACTAAGTCCTAAACTCCATTCACAAATTTGGGCATACGATCCGTTGACTCAGTGACCATCTCTGGAGCATACCTCGACAGCCAAGTGAACTGCAATGTATACTCTTCCACTATTTAGTTATTCTTCCTCAAATTGATAAATTCAACAACCTTGGACTTCCTCAGCTCCCAAGGAAAGAATCTATCAGAAACTCCATAGAGAACTCGTCCCACTCTATTGATCCTGCTTTAGTTGGCCTCCCCTCCTTCCATTGGTTGCACCAAATATGAGCCACCCCTTTCAACTGGTAGGTGGCCAGTTCAGCACTCTCTACGGAATTAACATCCATGATCCAGGTGATCTTTCGCACCTCATCCACGGGTCCTCTCCTGCTTTAGATCCATGAAAACTTGGAGGGTTCATTCAAGTGAAATCTCAAACCCTGGCAGTTGCTACAGACCCATTCACATTCACCGGGACCACCTGATGATTCACTTGGTTGGTCACGTCCTGAGCCAATAGCTGGATTGCCCCTCTAAATTCTTCATAGGGCACTTGGTCATCTTGAGGGGCTGCTAGAGCTGGTGGGGCAGGTTGATTAGCATTCCTGTTCCTCCTCCTATTTCCTCTTCTTGGCGGCATGTTATCAATGAAATGAGTAGAGCACGAATTAGGAGGACATTTTTTGGGATTAAGCTTAATGCACGATATGGAGTATGAACAAAAGGAAATTTCCTAAGAAAATTCCTTATAGCCTCCCCCTCATAAGTGTAGAGCGTTTCACACCAATGAAAAGGACTCTACTTGATGCGGCTTACAGACATCCTAGGGTACTATAAACCTAGGGCTCTGATACCAGGTTTGTTATGCCTCAAGTCTACACACCTAGACACGACACGGTAATTGGTGCCACAAGTGACCGCAAGCTAACCCATGGTTTAACATCACGCTGTTAACTAAATAAACATAGCGGAAGCTGAAAACATAACTGAAATAACTGATTTATGAAATAAGGAATATCTGATAAAATACTGAAAATCTATACAAATAGTGCAAAATAAGCTAAACACTACTATGTCTGAAAGTCAATTACTAACTGGCGAGTAGCTGGGACAAGCCCCCGACTAACTCTAAAGTCTGAAAAAAAAACAAGAACTAAAAGAAATTAAAACCTTTTCCGAAAATAATGACTCACAATATCGAGCTGCTAAAAATCGTCTGAGGGGAACTACTAGTGCTGCTGCGACTGAGAACCTGCACTTATATCATAATACGATACAACATGGAAATATGCATCAGTACTTTGAATGTACTGAGTATGTAAGACGTAAGCAACATATTAGGAATACATAACTGAACTAAAGTGACATGAAATGACCAACTATAAACTAATAAGTTATGTGACATAACTGTAATAGTATAAGTACTGACACTAACTGATGGTCATAACATATCCTGCAATCTGAATAACTGAACTGAGCTGAAACTGAAACTAAGTTGTACTGAAAAAGGATACTATACTATACTGTGGGAGAAGCTATAACCGACATGTAACCATGTGAGCTAAAATAGGACCCAATATACCTTGCCAGGGTATAAAGGCATGGCTAATGTCATCACTCTCTGAGGCCCATTCGGGCAAATGACCTACGGTGGCAATGTAGTTCTAGGAACATAGGTGCACTGAACCTCGATCCTCTCGGTGCTAAGTCCTACTCCACTGAAGTCATAACTGTGACGACTAGGCTGATAGCTCAAAATTGATGTCCTAGACTAAGTCAGGAGTACTTATCTAGAAATATCTTGAGAGTTTGAAGGACCTGATATCTGGAAACTATTGTTCCAAGACTGGCTAGAGATGCTTGGACTGAAAGCGTCGGGACCGTCTAAAGAAAAATTTGATAACTGATACTAGGGAGTGTGGCTGAACTCCTCAAGAACTGGCTAGTCAAACTAATCAACTGGCTTACTGAAATATACTAAATAGGCTAATTACTGACTGAGACTAAACTAGCATTCAAACTGATTGTTAACTCACATGATGGTAATAACATTGAAATTTCAAGAACTATCAGAGTCCAGAAACATTAGTATCTAGTCAATTTTGCAAGACCCAGCTTACTGTACTAATAGAGACTAGGTCTAAACATTATTTCATGAAGAGAATAGAAAGATGCTTAATAAGTAATAAAGACTTGGAACGATTCATCAAGACTACAATCTAAAATAAATATTCATAATCTGACTGAAAGATAAGCCTAGTTTTGATATATAGGGCTAGAAGATATAGATTCTTAGAAGGATTTTGGGGAACAAGGGAATAAAAATTCTCTTGTTGAATTCCCACATACTTGGAGTAGAATTTCTGAGAAAGGTCTAGAGAAATCTAAAAGAAGACTAAAACCCTTGATCTTACTCTATATCTCCTGTCTGAGTTCCGACATTTCTAACTTGAGGGGATGATAGAAATGAGAGTAAACTATTGACTAACTCCTTAAATTTGAAAATAACCCCAAAACGACATAGTTTAGGGCTTAGCAGCTAGGGAATTACTGAAACACCCTCATTAAAAACACCGAAAAAAGGACACTGTCAGTCCTCACGAGGGGCATCATGACTTGTGAGGTACTGGATGATTTGTGGGGTCCAATCAATAGTCAACGACGGAAAACCCGACTTAAATTTCAACCCCAAGTGATGATCCACTTCACGAGTCGTAAGGTACACCACGACCCGTGACTACCTTCATGACTTCACCAATGAATCAAATCTTCAATTTTGACCATCCTAACCACGGCTCACCTCACGGGTCGTGACGTGAATTCACAGCTCGAGGTTACCACTCGTGATCACCCCCTGACCATGATTCCTCCAAGGCAGTCCTCTACTTCACGAGTCACTCCATGACTCGTGAAGTACTTCACGGGTCACTAGAAGAGTCATCCTGTGACCTGGTGCACATTTTACTGTTCTCTCTATTTCCATCCCCAGGTCTAATCTTAGAAAATTTTGGGATGTTACAGAACAGAACTATGAAGATATTAGAAAATAGGTCCATGATTTAGCTGTTGATACTACTCGAAGTTGTGTATACTATCAGGGAATGAGTACGAGCAGTTTCCCACAGAGGTACCTACCTTCGCACATCACTTTGTAATAAAGATGGAGGAGATATACGGCATGTTAGGAGGTCAGCCTGGGCAAGAAGCCCCATGAACAATCCGTCAGTTGGTTTACATGAAAGATTAGAGATTTTCCAGGATTGAAGCGTAGTTATAATTGATAGGATTTACTTTAGCAGTTGCATTTTTAGTTTGATTCATTTCAAGTTTTTCGTTTTTATGTTTATTTTTCTTATTCCGGTATCTTTTCGAGTCTATGGAGTTTCTCTGTTTAGATATTTTCTTTGTGTCCTCGTATCAAAATTTTAATCAGTGAAAAGATTTTTGATTGAAAAGAAATTAGTATTATGAACTACACAATGATCTGATTCATGTTTAACATGATACGTAGGCAAACCTTAATGGGCTCGATTGAAATACTTTCAAAACCATCGAATGAGAGAATTAATAATAATAATAATAATTTTACAAAAAGCATTATAACATATTCAAACCCTAGCCGAGATGAAACATCAAAAGCCTTCCGAGCTCATTCTAGAAATAGAAATAACTTTAAGGTCATGCCATACAATGTGTGACTAATATCTAAGAAATGTTAAACCCTATCATGTTTTTTGTTTTTTACATAAAAGATAGCTAAAATGTGGTTGGTTTGTTGTTAAAATGGCGCCTCGCCTATACAATACAAGATTGAAAGGAAAAGGGATAATGATTCGCAAAGATGGAATAAAGTCAGTTAATGAAGAAGTTCTGAATCAATTGGTTCAACAAGAATCAAAATCAACGAAGGAAATAAGGATACTAAGATAGAAAATGATTGAAATGAACCAAGATTGATTGAATTTACAAGCTCCACCATCTTTGATTCCTAGATTGTCGGACGTGACCATATCTGACCCCCTTCAAATCTCGACAAGTGACCCACTTTACCCCTTGGGGTTGTCTCATATGATAACACATCCAACATGTTATACCTTCCAAGGTACGCCCTCTAAATGCACCCCTCATAACCCACTTTTTATGCCCTCTATGTGGACTAATACAGTCCATCAACCAATGGTGGTACAAAAATCCTCTAATGAGCCTTCGGCCAAGGTGCTTCATGATCAAGATAATCCTCCTGAAGTGACTTTAAGAGTCCCAGGATCTTACCACCCTGCTCATTATAATTCCCTAATCGAGAATGAAAAAACTACTAAGAACAAGGAATAAGAAGAGATGACCAAGAAAATGAGAATTCTGGAGCAAAACATGAGGAATATGCACGGACTGGGAGGCCACAAGAGTGTTGCTTTCAAGGATTTGTGCATTGATGTTGCCCAAGAGCATGCAAGTGAACGTGATCATCAAGTAATATAGGACTGAAGCCCCGATTATCACACCCATAGAGACTAGTCAGTTTAAGCATTCAAGGTTGATTCTTATTTCTCTATTCTAACAACGAGTTGAAATGAGGAATGGTTTAGGAAATTAAGCTACCAAAAGCTTTAAAAGTAAAATTAACTAAAGACGGTTGTGAGCTTGGTTTTACTTCGATGATGATGATCTAGGGAAATGGCACTTTGTAGTTTCAGGTTGAGTTTTCAAGACGTGATTACACTAGAACGCTTCTTCCTATGGTTACTAGTTGCAAGTTACTATCTCATACCTTGCCACTATCCCTAGTATCCAAGAACTATTTCATGAACTCTAACACCTATATCCCTATAATCGTAGGAGAAACATGAAACGATGATTATGCCTACTTATATTTCAAATAAATAGGGTTGAAGGGTATATCCCTATCCTCTCACCAATGGGTTTAAGGGTCTTTGAATTCCTGTTCTGTATTTACCTTTAACCCTTTTGATTACCTTTCCCAAGTTCAATTGAAAGCCAACAGATTTACTCAATAAATAAGCAATTAAAATAAGTAAATACAAACAACCATTGAAGAAGAATTGTGTTATACCCTGTAAGCTTTCCGACACCTAGATGGCCTATTCACACGTTGGTTAAGCATAATTGAAAGCCATACGTGCTAGGGAAAGGCCCGGGAAAGGATCAGACGAGTAACCTGTCGATCCATCACGGAGGGAGCCGGGGCAGAGCCCCTCCACGATGGCAACGTGTCACGGAGGTGGAGCCTCCGCGTTGGCTCCGTGACACGTTGGGCCTGTCCAGGCCCAAGTATATAAAGCCCCCACATCTGTTTGTAAGGTTATATTCCTTATTTAATTTCCAGAAAACACAGAAAAACAGAGAGAGACGAAGAGGGGTAATATATTATCGTTCGATTACGCTGCCAAACGTAGTCTAAACTCAAATTAACCTTAGGTATCGAGGTATTTAGCAGCAGGGAGCATTCCTACGAATTTAGTTTCGCAAAATTCGACTGACAAATCATTGAGCTACCGGACTAAGGTAGGTGGAATTGCTCCAAACTAGTGTCTATATGTTCGTAGCTGTGAAGTGAATACTTCTCCCTTCTGGACTTCTGAAAAATAGCAAGTTTTCGACCATCTTTCGATAAGCCTAAGTTTAGGCTATAATTATATCGAAAGTGACGCCGTCCTTCAGAATAGTGTTGTATTTAGTACTAAATGACGTGTTTATGAATGCAGTTGGGAGATTTAGCTGGAATACTGACCGAGCCTCATCCGACAGTCGGATAACTCGAGGTTAAGGTATGTGAAGTTGTTCTTCGGCAAGTTAGTAAACATTAGCTTGGTAAATCATAGTAAACTCCATATTCGAAACTCTCGGAGTTGAATGTTGAGAATTAAGTAAGTCTAATAGATTCTGAGTTGTGTTTCCGTATCGTATTCAGTCCAAAAGTTAGTAAAGCATGCGCCAAGGGGCGAGTTAGCATTCCAAATCCAGTATAGCCTATTGTATAATTAGCAAGCATGTTGTAGAATAAAAAGATATAGATTTTCAGAATAAAGGCTAATAAAGTAAAATCAGATAGACAGACAGTTTTATGGCTACAGATTAGCCATTCAGATAGATAGTATCCCGGCTACAGATTAGCCAAGCAGTTAAATAAAGATTTTAGAATTAGTATAATCAGTAAAGAATCAGTTCAGTATAGAAACAGATCAGAATAAGAAATCAGATTTCAGATAGTCTTTTTCAGTTATACATGCTTGCTATTTATATGTGCTATTTGTTTGTTGAGACTTGATGTGGCGTGAGGGTACCTTATTGAGTGTCCTCGCCGCCCCTGGGTTGGTAATCCTGTCCCCACTGAGCGGGTGGGTTTTACGTCACTCCAAGGAGTGGCATGCCATCCCCAGCTTGGACGAAGATGGGATGAAGCTTTCCCCATAGCAGTCTGATCAGCATTACAGGTGCAACTCCGATTTCAGATAGCCCTGTTGAGTTTTGTGTCCAGGGAACCAGACCCTATCTATTACTGTCTGTACATTCAGTTATTATAGGTGTAGCTCCGATTTCAGGTAGCCCCGTTGAGTTGTGTCCGGGGATCCAGACCCTATCTGTTACTGTCTACATAGGAGTCGTCCGGACCCAGACACGATTGCTTATATCGGAGGCCATGGCCTGAGCCGGAGACCCAAGGGGCCGGTAGAGGAGCTCCGAAGTGAGCAGATGAGTGGAGTGACTTATTTTTGGCTGGTTTTGACCCGGGTAGGGATATTTAACATTGTTTGCTTGTTTGACGCCATCCGGCTTATGGGAGTTGGTATTGGATCTTGCTTGCTAAATGTATATGTATTTATGTGCCTTATATATATTAGTTAATAGACAGCAGGCCGCCGTGACTACAGACACGCTCCTGCCTATCAGAGCAGAAAGGTTTGATCTAGTTCCTATCAGCTCTTCAGATTCAGTTACCTTCTGCCCACAGACTTGTTAGTTATGTTATCTGTTTTCAGTTGTATTATTTCAGTTGCTTTGCATACTCGGTACCAGTGGTACTGACGCCCAGTGGGGCGCTGCATTACTTGCCTGCAGGTACTCATAGACCAGGAGGCGATCCCTCGTGATCCTAGCCAGCGCAAAGTCATCAGCTCCTGTCATCCAGAGCTTGATATTTCAGAGGTTTATATCATTTCGTTTTGTTGTACAGTATGGGTAGGTCGGGGCCCTGTCCCGACCATCTTATCAATATTCTTAGAGGCTTGCGGTCTGTATATATTTCCTTGTGGTCAGTCGAGCCGGTCGTGTGAGGCCGTGCAGTTTGTTATAGCTGTTTAGCGTGTCAGTTTATGTTGGCCGCGTGAGGCCTTAGCCAATCAGTAGTGGTGACCTTGTCGGTCACGTAGTTATTCAGTATTCTATTGTTGAGTTACAGATAACTAGACAGCATGGTGGCCTTGTCGGCCCGCATAGGCTCCCTTATATTGATATGTTTCTGGTCAGCTGTTATTACAGGTACAGGTGGCTATAGGCCCAGTTGGCCGGAGGCTGTGTTTACAGCCGTTATATAGCCCTTTGTTTCCAGAAATCTGAGTTAGAGCCAGCCAGGCACTAGATGTGCTCAGGCTCAGTAGTCTAGTAGTTCAAGTCCTAGTAGGGCACCAGGTGCCAGTCATACCCCCTAAGGCGGGGCGTGACAAACTTGGTATCAGAGCAGGTCATGTCCCAGGGAGTCTGCAAGTCGTGCTAAGTAGAGTCTTGTCTATGGATGTGTTGTGCACTACATACTATAGGCAGGAGGCTGCGAGGCATGATAGGATGGTTACTCTTCTTTCATACTCAGTCGTGCCATAGCATAGTACAATATAGGGTCGAGTTCCTAAAACTTATCGTATCCTTTGTCTACAGATAAGAATGGCAGATCAGCGACACCCTGCCACAAGCAGAAGATTAGACACAACAGCAGGAGAAGGCACCAGCAGGATGCCTCAGCTTCAGTCAGAGTCAGCCTGATCTGAGGGCAATATAGAGGCTACATCACAGCCCTCTCAGTAGTCCCCCTCACATCAGGAGCCGTTGGGCACTACATCGCCCCCGATAGCTCCTGTGCCTTCGCCATCAAATCAGGAGGTTCGTAGTGCTGTGGTTATGTTGGCACAGATGATGGCCACCCAACGCCAGCCAGTGCCACCTGTAGCAGCAGAGCGTTCAGGTGGGTCAGGTAGTTCCAGGGTCAGGGAATTTTTGGCACTAGGTCCTCCACAGTTCACTGGGTCAGATCAGGTAGAGGACCCTCAGGACTTTCTAGATCAGATGCAGAGAATTTTTCGGGTTATGCATGTGACCCCTTCAGAGTCTGTTGAGTTGGCAGTGTTTCGGTTGCGGGACATAGTAGTACTATGGTACAAGAGTTGGGAAAGGTCCCGAGGGAGAGATGTTACCCCTCCGACCTGGACCAGCTTCTCGGAGGCCTTCCTGGACCGTTACTTGCCACGAGAGATCCGACAGGCCCAGATGGACCAGTTTCTGCATCTAGAGTAGGGGGCGAGGAGTGTACGCGAGTATGCCTTACAATTTGACTCCTTAGCCCGTTATGCTCCAGCATTTGTTGATACTATGCCAGCCAGAGTTCACAGATTTATTATGGGTCTAAACCCGGAATATACTAAGGCGTGTATGACGGCTATGTTACGAGAGGATATGGATATCGCCCGAGTACAGGCTTTTGCTCAGACCATAGAGGGTCTTAGACAGTGGCAACAGAGTAGTAGACAGACCAGTCAGGAACAGCTCCGCAGAGACAGACCAGATGACATACAAAGGGAAGTTCAGAGGGGACCCAGGCCTCGACTATCGGATAGATCCCCTAGACCCCCACCTCCACCACAGCAGCAGCAGTGAGGTAGATATGTGTGACGAGGGCAGTCAAAGCCCAGTGGCAGTTCCAGAACAGTAGAGTTCCCGCAGCAGGGAAGGGGAGAGCAGAGTAGATTTACACCCCCACCCTGCCCTAATTGCGGCCGACCTCACACCGGAGCTTGTAGATATGGCTCCACTGGGTGTTATATTTGTGGATAGGAGGGGCATCGGATGAGAGATTGTCCGACCAGTGGTCAGGGGAGTAGAGACAGTCAAGAAAGGGGATCTGCAGGGCCACGAGCCCCAGCAGCCTCAGCGGGGTGTGGGCCTTCAGGTTCAGTAGGCAAAGGCCGAGGTAGGTCAGGAGCTTCCAGTTCAGGTACGGGTTCAAGCCGTACTTATGCACTACCAGGGAGGCATGATTCAGAGGCGTCTCCAGATGTAGTGACAGGTATGCTGACTATCTGTTCATGCCCTGCTTATGTATTGATTGATCCAGGATCCACCTTGTCATATATTACCCCATTTGTGGCACGAAAGTTCAATATTGCACCAGAATTATTACAGCAGCCCTTTTCAGTATCCACGCCCGTCGGTGACTCTATTATAGCTAGCAGAATTTACCGAGGGTGTATAGTGGAGGTTGCTGACCGCCAGACTACAGTAGATCTGGTAGAGCTAGAAATGATAGACTTCGATTCCATAATGGGTATGGATTGGCTAGTGCCGTGCTATGCCAATGTTGAATGTTGGACCAAGACGGTCCGATTCCACTTTCCAGGAGAGGCAGTGCGGGAGTGGAAAGGCAGCACAGCTACACCAAAAGGTAGGTTTATTTCCTACCTTCATGCGAGGAAATTGATATCTAAGGGGTGTATTTAACATCTGGTCAGAGTTCAGGATGTTCGGGCAGAATCCCCGACACTCCAGTCTGTTCTGGTGGTGAACGAGTTCCCTGATGTGTTTCCAGATGAGTTACCTGGTATTCCCCCAGAAAGGGAAATAGATTTCTCTATTGATTTGTTACCAGGCACTCAGCCTATATCAATTCCTCCCTATCGTATGGCTCCTGTAGAACTCAGAGAGTTGATGGAGCAGTTGAAAGATTTGCTATATAAAGGTTTCATCAGGCCGAGCACTTCACCACGGGGTGCACCAGTTCTATTTGTGAGGAAGAAAGATGGCTCGCTCCGTATGTGTATAGATTATCGGCAGTTGAACAAAGTTACAGTAAAGAATAAGTATCCGCTTCCCATGCATTATTGGAGATTTTGAATTTTCCAAGGCACTGTGCGAACAAGGTGTTAGCATCAATTTAATGTCGCTATCCATGTTTAAGCAGTTGGGCTTAGCAGTCCCCATACCAACAACAATGCGGCTACTGATGGCAGACTACATAGTGAAAAAGCCAATGGGTATTTGTAACACCTCGGACCTCAAAATAGCTTGATGAAGGAAAATAGCTGAAATTGCAGGTCTGGTGCAGGGACTGATGGCATGATTGGCGACCCGTCAAGACCCTGACGGGTCAAGTTACGGTCTCCAAGAAGGCGACGGACCATCACTGGTGATATTCAAGTTTGATGGGGTGGCTGATAGCATATCATGGACCTAAAGGATCTAGTGACGGCCATCATAACAGTGAAAGACCATTGATTGAGCCGTCAAAGGAAAATTTTTCAGACTCGGGGGTGACGGCAGACCTGACGGACCATCGGAGATGTGACGGCCCGTCACTTGTATCGTCAGAAGGAGATTTTTGGCCGACCTCACTAGTTCAGGACAACGGCATGAATGACAGTCTATTTAGAGTGTGATGGCCCGTCACAGGTACCGTCGGGGTGCCCAATTGTGAAAATTTTGTCTGATTCTTAGGGGCAGTTTTGTAATCTCCCATGCTTTTAACTCCTATACTACATCATTTTAAGCCCTGAAAGAAGTGTATTAAGGGGTTTAACCTATTCTAAATCATTCCCCTCCTGCATGCAAGTTCAGAGGTTTTCCATTGAAGGTCAGCTAAGAATTCCTTAAGTTCTTCTCCAAATCTCTTGGAATTTCAAAGTCAAGTATAGATTCAAGTTACCCAGTTATGTAGTGCTATGAATGTGTCATGCCCTACCTTGGGGGGTGAAACTGGTACCTAATGCCATACTGGACTTTGAGCTAACCTAAATGGACACATGCACTTCTGGTGCATGCTAGCAACACATAGAAAGAAAATAAATAGCTATATCTCGGCTATAAATGTAGCTCAAGCCAAAAAGGATGCAATGTAAACCTGCACAAAACAGCTAGCCCAATACGTGAAATAGCAATATCATCCTATGCAGGCCAATAAGAGCACCATGCTATCTAACAGGTATTATAACTAGGCCCTATGCGGCCAACACGCACCAAAATATAAAATGTAGTCTACAAGCCTCTAAGAGTGAAATATTGGTTGAGACAGGGCCCTGGCCTACCGAAAAGCTATATAACAAAGGCAGGAAAACCTCTACAATCTGGCAACTCTGAAGGAAAGGAGCTGACCAATCTGCAATCTCTGAATAGCTGCTAAGGAAGTCTCGGAACCTTTTTGTCTGAACATGCAGGAAAGTATGCAGCGCCCTTTGCGTGGGCGCCAGTACAATATGTATCGAATATGTAAGGCAGTAATAATAGCTGAATGAAAGGTGATAAGGAATTGAATTTATCAGTAGTAAGGGACAGAAGTTAACTTGTATGATACCATGACCATAGCCTGCATCTAGTAAATAATTATACAAACAGGAACTTAAGCTGAATGATTATACGTTCATAAACTATATCTAGCAAGCAAGTATACAAACAAGAATAGGACTTCTGATGACTTTGAGCCGTCGATAGACGCTCTCTAATAAGCTTAACTCCCTCCTCTATTTGACATATCATGTCAAGTCCTAACGACCCTGACTCGCCTATTTCAACTCATACTAGGGGGAACTTATATTTCTGCTCATACAAAGTCTCATAAGGCGCCATCTTGATAGTAAAATGGTAACTATTATTATGTAGCCTCAATAAGAGGTAGGTGTTCATCCCAATTTACTCTGAAGTCTAGCAGACATGCCCATAACATATCTTCGAGCGTCTGAATCGTGCGCTCTGCTTGGCCATCTGTTTGGGCACAAAAATTTGTACTCAAGTTAACCTATGTTCCCAAACTTTTTAGAAATAACTTTCGGAATCTAGAAGTAAACTAGGCCCCTCTATCAGAGACATTAGACACTGGGACACTATGCAGTCAGACTATCTCCTTAATGTACAATTCAATATAATTTTCAGCTAAAAACATAGCCCTAACTGGCAAGAAATGAACTAATTCTGTCAACCTATCAACAATGACCCAAGTGAAGGTCAAGCCAAGAATTCCTCAAGTTCTTCTCCAAATCTCTTGGGATTCCAAAGTCAAGTATAGATTCAAGTTATCCAGTTATGTAGGGCTATGAATGTGTCATGCCCTACCTTGGGGGCGTAACTGGCACCTAATGCCACATTGGACTTTGAGCTAACCTGGTTGGACATATACACTTCTGGTATATGCCAGCAGTACATAGCAAGAAAATAAACGGCTGTATCTCGGTTATAAATGTATCCTCAGACCGACAAGGCTGCAATGTAAACCTGCGCAAAAACAACTAGCCCAACAGGTGCAATAGCAATATTATCCTATACAGGCCGACAAGACCATCATGCTATCTAATAGGTATTATAACTAGGCTCTACACGGCCAACACACACCAATAACTATAAATTGTAGTTTCCAAGCCTCTAAGAAGAAAATATTGGTTGGGACTGGGCCCCGGTGATGTTGCTAAAATTATACCTCGTAATGAGATATAAAGCGATCGATGTCAATTATAGAACCCAACCAGGATTAAGGTCGAATCCCATGAGGATTATGATGAGAACTTTAGTTAATGTATTTAGCTAATACTGTTGGCTTACTTATTTCCTAGGGAGGGAAGATTTGAAACACAAAATAATGAAAAGTAGTAGATAACAATGAGTAGATCCTTGATTATATTTTGTCACGCCCCACCTTGGGAGGCATGACTGGCACCTGGTGCCCTACTAGGATTTGAACTGACTTAACTAGGCCTATGCACTCCTGGTGCAGGCTTACTTCCCAAATCAAGAAAATAACGAGATATATCTCGACTGTAAATATAACCTCCGGCTGACAAGGCCTTATAGCCACCTGTAAAGGAAAATATCTAACCAGAAATAGGCAATAATAGGGAATCCTATGCGAGCCGATAAGACCACCATGATATCTAGTTATGACTGTAAAGTGAAACCATTGGTAAGCTAAACTATGGCCGACAAGGCTGCTAATCTGCCAGCTAAGCAAGGCCCCACATGGCCAACACGTAAACTAAAACACATATGGGTCCCACAGGACCAATAAAAGCTAACCACAAGGAAATAGAAACAATCTGAAAGCCTCTAGGAGTAATATAATGGTCGGCACAAGGCCCTGACGTACCCATAAACTATATAATCAAAAAAGAGTAAACCTTATGTCTATAAGCTCAGGAAGAAAGGAGCCGACTCTTCTGCTAATCCTGGATGGAGGCTAAGAAGGACCTGCTCCTTGTCTATCCGTACCTGCAGGCCAGTAATGCAGCGCCCCAAAAAGGGCATTAGTAAAATATGTACTGAATATGTAAGGCGATAATTGTAAATGACTGAAATAATGAGGTAGAACTGAGAATAACTGAAATGAAGGGATAGATATCATACCAGAGTAATGGAACTTCTTACTATCTAATTTATAAATAACTAAAGCAAACAAAAACCTTACCTGGCCCCCATAAGCCGGAAGGTACAACCAATACAGAATAACCCACCTGGGTCCCCCATAAGCCCTGGTAAGTACACTTAAGTCTATATACCCCTATCAAGGTCGCAATAGGTCAACTAATAACTATAGCTGTCCTACCAGCCCCCTAGGTCTGCAACTAAGCCCGCTCGGCACTTGACTGTAGCTGTGTCTGAGTCTAGTGGACTCATGATATCTGCACCCCATGAACCAGGCTCGACGGGGGTGTAAAGAGCCAACCACGACATATGAGGACCTGGGACCCCATTTTTGTCCCTTGCGGACGGCATACCGCTCCGTAGAGTGACGTCATCTTGCCCCTGGCGGGCGTCGACACAGCTAATAACCCTAGGGTCGGTCATGGAGGCTATACAGGCATAATCCATCCCAACTAAACATGGATTGTGGGTTTCAGCTAATAACAACAACTAATCATAATAGACATGCTTCTGGTACTCTTACTGGGATTCAAACTGAGTTATCATGCTAAGGAAACTAACTTGCCGAAGGAGACTTCCTTAACATACCTCGTTCGCTGATTACTGATTAACTGGCGAGTTTAAGTTCGTATTCAACTGTTCTTCTCAATTGCAATCGTATTACTGGGGGAAAATGACTAGTTTTAGTACTAAATTCAATAAAAATGATAACTTTATATATAAATATTAACTATATTTCAACTTAATGGAACATGGTTGAAAACTCATAATTTCTCGAAAGTCCAGAAGGAAGAAATGCTTACTTTAAGCCTGTGACCGTATTGACACTAGTTTGGAGCAATTCAAACAACTTTAGCTCGGTAGGGTTACGATTTGCCGGACGAATTTTGTGAAAATATCTCTGTAAAAATGCTTCCTGTAGCCTTAAACTTCAATACCCGAAGTTAATTTTAATTCAGGTGGCGTTTCATAGCGTAAACAGAGGAAATCTACTTACTTTTTTCGTACTCACTCTTCTGTAGCCGTATATAATATATGAAATGAAATGAAATCAAAGGATGGAACATATATATACTTGAGGCGATGGACAGGGACCCTGTCGCGCCAATTTACGGGCGTGCCACAGAGCCCAACGTAGAGGAAAGGGGTCCGTGACACGTCGCCCCTATTGTGGCTTGTTCCGGCCTTTTCCAGCGCGATCTCGATTCTGCGCTAGTTCGACCTTTCCCCAGGCCCTTTTCCATACGTATTACACTCTAAAACTCTTAACCAACATACGAATAGGCCTTCTAAACATTAGAAACTTACGGGGTGTAACATCCTTCCCCCCTTATAAACATTCATCCTCGAATGTTTACTTCATCTTACAGGGATCTTAACTCTCTTAACTACTTATTCTGGAAAAATTTCAACAGAGTTTCCCCAGCAATATGGACTATCCAAAAATCCTGAAACGCAGAAAAGTCCAGTACAGGCAGTTCATATAACACTATAACAACTACTTCACAATAAGGCTAGAGTCAACTGAGCAATATATATAACACAAATCATGAAACAACAACTGAATCAAATAACTTACCTTAACTGCATAGTCTGGACTAAGCCTAGAACAAATGAGGATATCTGGATTTCATGTCATCCTCAGCCTCCCAAGTCATTTCCTCTCTATTCTTGTTTCTCCATAGTACCTTAACAGGGGCAACTTCCTTAGTCCTCAACCTACAAACCTATCGATCTAATATAGCTACTACAACCTCTTTATAGGCTAATTCCTCGGTGACTTGGACATTCTCAACTGGCACAACTCGGGATGGATCCCCTATGTACTTTCGTAGCATCGACACATGAAAGATTGGATGAATGGATTCTAATTCTAAAGGTAGATCTAATTCATATGCCACCTGGCCTATTCTCCAGAGGATTCGATACGGCCCAATAAACCTTGGGCTAAGCTTACTCTTTTTACCAAACCTCATCACGCCTTTCATCGGTGAGACTTTGAAAAACACCCAGTCATTTACATTGAACTCCAAGTTCCTACGTTGTACATCAGCGTAAGATTTCTGGCGGCTCTAAGCTGTCAGCAGACTTTCTCTGATAAGCTTTACTTTCTCTTCTGACTGATGAATTATATCTGGCCCAATTAACCCTAATTCTCCAACCTCGAACCAACCAACTGGGGACCTGCATTTCCACCCATATAAGGGCTCATAAGGTTCCATTTGAATCGCTGAATGGTAACTACTATTGTAGGTAAACTCAATAAGCGGTAAGTGTTCATCGGAATTGCTCCCAAAATCCAACACACATGCCCGTACCATATCCTCGAGTGTTTGAATTGTATGTTCTTCCTGCCCGTCTGTTTGAGGATGGAAAGTTGTACTCAGATTAACCTGCGTCCCTAGGCCCCTCTAAAATGACTGCCAAAATTTAGCTGTAAACTGTGCTCCTCTGTCAAAAATAATTGATAACGGAACACCATGCAATCAGACTATCTCTCTGATATACAGTTCAGCATAATCGTCAGCTGAAAAAGTAGCCCTTACTGGAAGAAAATGAGCTAATTTTTTCAACCTGTCAACAATCACCCAAATGGGATCAAATTTACGCCGTGTACGAGGTAACCCTGTCACAAAATCTATATTAATTACCTCCCATTTCCACATAGGCACTGCTATCTCCTGTATTAGTCCGTCGAGTTTCTGATGTTCGGCTTTCACCTGATGGCAATTAGGACATTGAGTTACAAATTCTGCTATCTCCTTTTTCATTCCTGGCCACCAGTAATTTTCTTTTATATCATGATACATCTTTATTGAACCCGAATGAAAAGATTAACAGGAATAATGCACCTCACCCATAATTTGTTGGCAAAGTCTTGTCGCGTCTGGCACACAGAGGTGATCCCTATATCTCAAAACTCCGTCTTCAGTTACCTTGAAATTTGTTACTTCCCCTCGCTGAACCTTATCTATAAGATGAATCAAGTTAGGGTCTTCGTACTGCCGTTCTTTCACTTCCACAACTAATGATGATACTGCTATATTCTGAATTACTGCTCCATTGTCTCCTGAATCTATTATACGGACTGCTAAACTGGCTAACTGATGCAGTTCTCAGACCAGCTCCCGCTGTTCTGGCTTCAGGTGTACTAAACTCCCCATGGATTTACGGCTGAGGGCTTCTGCTACAACATTGGCTCTCCCTGGATGATACAAAATATTCACATCATAGTCTTTCAACAGCTCTAACCAGCGATGCTTCCGCAGATTCAACTCTTTCTATGTGAAAATGTATTGGAGACTTTTATGGTCAGTGAAAATATCTACATGAACGCCATATAGATAGTGCCTCCATATTTTCATGGCATGAATCACTGCGGCTAATTCCATGTCATGGGTGGGGTAGTTCTTTTCATGCTTCCTCATCTGCCTGGAAGCGTAAGCAATTACTTTACCATATTGCATCAGAACACACCCTAACCCGACGCCTGAAGCATCGCAGTACACTACATAACCCTCTGATCCTTCTAGCAAGGCTAATACTGGTGTTGAGGTTAGTCTGTCTTTTAATTCCTAAAAACTCTGCTCACATGCTTTAGTCCAATGAAATTTAGCTACTTTCTGAGTTAACTTGGTCAAAGGTGCTGCTAAGGAAGAAAATCCTTCCACGAACCTTCTGTAATACCCGGCTAACCCCAGGAAACTATGTACCTCGATCGGAGTGGTAAGTCTAGGCCATGTTTCTACAACCTCGATCTTTTGCAAATCTACCTGTATACCAGCATCTGACACAATGTGGCCCAAAAAGGCCACTGAATTCAGCGAAAATTCGCATTTAGAAAACTTCGCATACAGCTGGTGATTTCGGAGAGTTTGGAGCACTGTTCGCAGGTGATCTTGATGATCTGCCTTTAAACGGGAATATACCAGAATATCATCAATAAATACTATCACAAACAGGTCCAGATATGGTCTAAAGATGTTGTTCATCAAGTCTATGAACACTGCTGGAGCATTCATCAACCCGAAGGAAATGACTAAAAATTTGAAGTGTCCATACCTGGTCTTAAAAGTGGTTTTTGGAATATCCCTCTCATGAACCCGAACCTGATGGTACCATAACCTTAAGTCAATTTTTGAGAAATACTTTTCCCCCCGCAACTGGTCAAATAATTTGTCTATTCTGGGAAGCAGGTACTTATTCTTGATAGTAACTTTATTCAACTATCGGTAATCTATACACATGCGGAGGGAGCCATCCTTCTTTGTCACAAATAGACTGGTGCTCCCCACGGTGAAGTACTCGGCCTGATAAATCCCTTATCTAGAAGATCTTTTAACTGCTCCTTTAATTCTCTGAGCTCACCAGGAGCCATTCGGTACGGAGGAATAGATATAGGTTGAGTACCTGGTAATAAATCAATTGCAAAATCAATCTCCCGTTCTGGGGGAATACCAGGAAGTTCATCTGGGAATACATCTGGACATTCACTAACTACTGGGATGGACTGAAGAGTCGGAGATTCTGCTTGAACATCTTGAACCCTGACAATATGACAAATACATCCTTTCGCTATCAATTTTCTCGCTCGAAGATAGGAAATAAACCTACCTTTTGGCGTGGATGCACTACCTTTCCACTCCCGTACAACCTCCCCTAGAAAGTGGAAGGGGTCAATATTGGTCCAACACTCAACATTGGCATAGCATGGTGCCAGCCAATCCATACCCATAATTGCATCAAAATCGATCATTTCTAGTTCTATCAAATCTGCTAAAGTCTGATGACCCACAACCTCTACTGTGCATCCCCGGTAGACCCTCTTAGCTATTATAGAGTCACCAACGGGTGTAGACACTGAAAAAGGTTGATGAAGAGATTCTGGCATAATAGCAAACTTTTGGGCTACTAATGGTGTAACATAAGACAAGGTGGATCCTGGATATATCAATACATAAACAGAATGAGAGCAAATGCCCAGCATACCTGTCACCACATCCGGCGACGACTATGACTCCTGTCCTGGTAAAGAATAAGTGCGATCTGGACCGATACCTGAGCTAGAGGCCCCTGATATACCTCAGCCTCTATCGACTGGACCTGAGGGCCTACACCCTACTGGAGATGCTGGGGCACGTGACCCTACTGAAGATCTATCCTGTCGGTCCCGATCACTCTTGTTATACCCCGTAAGATTCCCGCCACCTAGATGGCCTATTCACGCGTTGGTTAAGCATATTTGAAAGCCATACGTGCTAGAGAAAGGCCCGGGAAAGGATCGGACGAGTAGCCTGTCGAACCATCACGGAAGGAGCCGGGGCAGAGCCCCTCCGTGATGGCAACGTGTCACGGAGGTGGAGCCTCGGCGTTGGCTCCGTGACACGTTGGGCCTGTCCAGGCCCAAGTATATAAAGCCCCACTTCGGTTTATTTTCATTTAAATCCTTGATAAACTCAAGAAAAATGCAGCAAACAGAGAGAGACGAAGAGGGTTAGTATACTATCGTTCGATTACGCTGCCGAACATAGTCTAAACTCAAATTAACCTCAGGTACCGAGGTATTTAGCAGCAGGGAGGATTCCTACGGATTTTTTTTCATGAAATACGGCCGACGAATCATCGAGCTACCGGACTAAGGTAAGTAGAATTGCTCCAAACTAGTGTCTATGTGCTCCTAGCTGTAAAGTGAATACTTCTCCCTTCTGGACTTCTGAAAAATAACAAGTTTCCGACCGTCTTTCGATAAGCCTAAGTTTAGGCTATAATTATATCGAAAGTGACGTCGTCCTTCAGAATAAAGTTGTATTTAACACTAACTAATGTGTATACGAATGCAGTTGGGAGAAATAGCTGGAGTACTGACCGAGCATCGTCCGACAGTCGGATAACTCGAGGTTAAGGTATGTGAAGTTGTTCTTCAGTAAGTTAGTAAGCCTTATCTTGGTAAATCATAGTAAACTCCGTACTGGTAACTCTCGGAGTTGAATGTTGAGAATTAATTAAGTCTAATAGATTCTGAGTTATGTTGCCATATCGCATTCAGTCCGAAAGTTAGTAAAGCATGCGCCAAAAGGCGAGTTAGTATTCCAGATTCAGTATAGCTTATTGTGTGATTAGCAAGCATGTTGTGGAATAAAAAGAGACAGATTTTCAGAATAAAAGTTAGTAGAGAAAAGTCAGATAGACAGACAGTTTATGGCTACAGACTAGCCATTCAGACAGATAGTATCCCGCTACAGATTAGCCAAAGAGTTAAATAAAGATTTCAGAATCAGTATAATACAGAAAGAGATCAGAATAAAAAATCAGATTTCAGATAGCCTTTTTCAGTTATACATGCTTGCTATTTATATGTGCTATTTGTTTGTTGAGACTTGATGTGGCGTGAGGGCACCTTATTGAGCGTCCTCGCCGCCCCTAGGTTGGTAATCGTGTCGCCCACTGAGCGGGTGGGTTTACGTCACTCCAAGGAGTGGCATGCCGTCCCCAGTTTGGACGAAGATGGGATGAAGCTTTCCCCATATCAGGCTGATCAGCATTACAGTACAGATAGCCCTGTTGTGCACAAGCGCCCAGGGAACAGATACAGATATAGTTACAGATCTTATTACAGGTGCAGCTCCAGTTTCAGATAGCCCTGAGGAGAGTTCCAGGGAACCAGACCCAATCTGTTACTGTCTGCACAGGAGTCCTCCAGACTCAGACACGGTTATTTATATCGGAGGCTATGGCCCGAGCCGGAGACCCAGGGGGCCGGTAGAGGAGCTCTGAGTGAGCAGATGAGTGGAGTGACTTATTTTTGGCTGGTTTTGACCGGGGTAGGGGTATATAGATTGTTTGCTTGTTTGGCACCATCCGGCTTATGGGGGTTGGTATTGGCTATTGCTTGCTAAATGTATATGTACTTATGTGCTTATCGATACTAGTTAATAGATAGCAGGCCGCCGTGACTACAGACACGCTCCTGCCTATCAGTGCAGAAAAGTTTGATCTAGTTCCTATCAGCTCTTCAGATTCAGTTGTCTCCTGCTATTCAGAACTGATAGTTATGTTATTTGTATTCAGTTATGTTCAGTTGCTTTGCGTACTCGGTACCAGTTGTACAGACGCCCGTTTAGGGCGCTGCATTACTTGCCTGTAGGTATTCATAGATGAGGAGGTGATCCCCCGTGATCCTAGCCAGCGCAGAGTCATCAGCTCCTGTCATCCGGAGCTTGATATTTCAGAGGCTTATATCATTTCCTTTTGTTGTACAGTATGGGTAGGCCGGGGCCCTGTCCCGACCATCTTATCAATACTCCTAGAGGCTTGCGGTCTGTATATATTTTCCTGTGGTCAGTTAAGCCAGTTGTGTGAGGCCGTGCAGTTTGTTATAGCTGTTTAGTATTTCAGTTATGTTGGCCGTATGAGGCCTTAGTTTGATAGTAGTGGTGACCTTGCCGGTTACGTAGTTATTCAGCATTTTATTGTTGAGTTACAGATAACTAGACAGCATGGTGTCCTTGTCGGCCCGCATAGGTTTCCCCCTTGTAAATATGTTTCTGGTTAGCTGAAGTTTCATACAGGTGGCTATAGGCCTAGTCGACCGGAGGCTGTATTTACAACCGTTATATAGCCCGTTGATTCCTTGAATCTGAGTTAGAGCCAGCCAGGCACCAGATGTGCTTAGGCTCAGTAGTCTAGTAGTTCAGGTCCTACTAGGGCACCAGGTGCCAGTCATACCCCCCAAGGTGGGGCGTGACAAACTTGGTATCAGAGCAGGTCGTGTCCCAGGGAGTCTACAAGCCGTGCTAAGTATAGTCTTGTCTATGGATGTGTTGTGCACCACATACTATAGGCAGGAGGCTGCGAGGCATGATAGGATGGTTACTCTTCTTTCTCAGTCAGTTGTGCTATAGAGCGGTACAGTATAGGGTTGAGTCCCTAAAACTTATCGTATTCTTTGTCTACAGATAAGAATGGCAGATCAGTGACACCCTGCCATAGGCAGGAGATTGGACACAGCAGCAAGAGAAGGCACCAGCAGGATGCCTCAGCTTCAGTCAGAGTCAACCCGATCTGAGGGCGACATAGAGGCTTCATCACAGACCCTCTCAGCAGTCCCCCTCACATCAGGAGCCGTTGGGCACTACACCCCCCCCCGATAGCTCCTGTGCCTTCGCCATCAGATCAGGAGGTTCGTAGCGCTGTAGTTATGTTAGCACAAATTATGGCCACACAGTGCCAGTCGGTGCCACCTATAGCAGCAGAGCCTTCAGGTGGGTCAGGTAGTTCCAGGGTCAGGGAATTTTTGGCACTAGGTCCTCCACAGTTCACTGGGTCAGATCAGGCAGAGGACCCTCAGGACTTTCTAGATCAGATGCAGAGAATTTTTCGGGTTATGCATGTGACCCCTTCAGAGTCTGTTGAGTTGGCAGTGTTCCGATTGCGGGACATAGCAGTCCTGTGGTACGAGAGTTGGGAAAGGTCCCGAGGGGGAGATGATACCCCTCCAACCTGGACCAGCTTCTCGGAGGCCTTCCTGGACCGTTACTTGCCATGAGAGATCCGGCAGGCCCGGATGGATCAGTTTTTGCATCTGGAACAGGGGGCGAGGAGCGTACGCGAGTATGCTTTACATTTGACTCCCTAGCCCATTATGCTCCAGCATTTGTTGATACTATGCCAGCCAGAGTTCACAGATTTATTATGGGTCTGAACCCGGAATACACTCAGGCATGTATGACGACTACGTTACAGGAGGATATGGATATCGCCCGAGTACAGGCCTTTGCTCAGACCATTGAGGGTCTTAGACAATGGCAACAGAGTAGTAGACAGACCAGTCAGGAACAGCGCCGCAAAGACAGATTAGATGATTGGAAGAGGGAGGTTCAGAGAGGACCCAGGCCACGACTATCAGACAGGCCCCCTAGACCCCCACCTCCACCACAGCAGCAGCAGCGAGGTAGATTTGCTCGTCGAGGGCAGTCAGAGCCTAGTGGCAGTTCCAGAATATTAGATTCCCCACAGCAGAAAAGGGGAGAGCAGAGCAGATTCACACCCTCACCCTTCCCTTATTGCAATCGACCACACCCCGGATCTTGTAGATATGGCTCCTCCGGATGTTATATTTGCGGGCAGGAAGGGCACCAGATGAGAGATTGTCCGACCAGAGGTCAAGGAAGTAGAGACATTCAGGACAGGGGATCCGTAGGGCCACGAGCCCCAGCAGCCTCAGCGAGTCGTGGGCCTTCAGGTTCAGTAGGCAGAGGCCGAGGTAGATCAGGAGCCTCCAGTTCAGGTACGGGTTCAAACCGTACTTATGCACTACCAGGAGGCATGATTCAGAGGCGTCTCCGGATGTAGTAACAGGTACGATGACTATCTATTCATGCCCTACTTACGTATTGATTGATCCAGGATCCACTCTTTCGTATATTACCCCATTCGTGGCACGAAAGTTCAATATTGCACCAAAATTATTACAGCAGCCCTTTTCAGTATCCACGCCCGTCGGTGACTCTATTGTAGCTAGCAGAATTTACCGAGGGTGTACAGTAGAGGTTGCTGACCGCCGGAATACAGTAGATCTGGTAGAGCTAGAAATGATAAACTTTGATGCCATAATGGGTATGGATTGGCTAGTGTCGTGCTACACCAATGTAGAATGTTGGACCAAGACGGTCCGATTCCATTTTCCAGGAGAGGCAGTGCGAGAGTGGAAAGGCAGCACAGCTACCCCAAAAGGTAGGTTTATTTCCTACCTTCAGGCGAGGAAATTGATAACTAAGGGCTATATATACCACCTAGTCAGGGTTCAGGATGTCCGAGCAGAATCTCCTACACTCCAGTCTGTTCCGGTGGTGAACGAGTTCCCTGATGTGTTTCCGGATGAGTTACCTAGTATTCCCCCAGAAAGAGAAATAGATTTCGCTATTGATTTATAACCAGGCACTCAGCCTATATCAATTCCTCCTTACCGTATGGCTCCTGCAGAACTCAGAGAGCTGAAGGAGCAGTTGAAAGATTTGTTAGATAAAGGTTTCATCAGGCCGAGTACTTCACCATGGGGTGCGCCAGTGTTATTTGTGAAAAAGAAAGATGGCTCACTCCGTATGTGTATAGATTATCGGCAGTTGAATAAAGTTACAGTGAAAAACAAGTACCCGCTTCCTAGAATAGATGATTTATTTGATCAGTTACAGGGAGCCAGAAACTTTTCCAAGATCGACTTGCGGTCCGGATATCACCAAGTTCGAGTTCGTGAAAGAGATATTCCCAAAATGGCGTTCAGGACCCGATATGGACACTTTGAATTTTTAGTTATGTCCTTTGGGTTAATGAATGCCCCAGCAGTATTCATGGACCTGATGAACAGTATTTTCAGACCATACCTGGACCTGTTCGTGATCATGTTCATTGATGATATTCTGGTGTATTCTCGCTCTGAAGCAGATCACCGGACTCATTTACGGATAGTGCTGCAGATTCTCAGGGACCGCCAGTTATATGCTAAGTTCTCCAAGTGTGAATTCTGGCTTAACTCAGTAGCCTTCCTAGGGCATATTGTGTCGGATGCTGGTATACAGGTTGACAAGCAGAAAATAGAAGCAGTCAAATCATGGCCTAGGCCTACCACTCCGACTGAAGTTCGTAGCTTTCTGGGATTAGCGGGATATTACATGAGGTTTGTTGAAGGGTTCTCTACTATAGCAGCACCTCTGACCAAACTGACACAGAAAGCAGCAAAGTTTCAATGGACAGAGGCATGCGAGCAGAGCTTCCAGGAACTAAAAGACAGATTAACCTCCGCCCCAGTGTTAGCATTGCCGGAAGGTACAGAAGGTTATTCGGTGTATTGCGACGCATCAGGCGTTGGGTTGGGTTGTGTGTTGATGCAACATGGTAAAGTGATTGCATATGCTTCCAGACAGTTGAGGAAACACGAAAAGAATTACCCTACTTAAGACCTGGAGTTAGCCGCAGTGATCCACGCCTTGAAAATGTGGAGACACTACCTATATGGCGTCCATGTTGAAATTTTCACAGATCACAAGAGCCTACAGTATATCTTCACTCAGAGGGAGTTGAATCTGCGGCAACGTCGCTGGTTGGAGTTGTTAAAGGATTATGACGTGAATATTCTGTACCACCCGGGAAAAGACAATGTTGTAGCAGATGCTCTCAGTCGAAAGTCCATGGGGAGTTTGGCGTATTTGCTGCCCGAGCTGCGGGAATTGGTCAGGGAGATACATCAGTTAGCTAGCCTAGCCGTTCGTGTAGCAGAAACAGAGGACGGTAGAGCGGTAATTCAAAACACCGCCGTGTCATCATTAGTTGTGGAAGTGAAAGAACGGCAATTTGAGGATCCTGACCTAGTTCAGCTTAAAGATTATATTCCTCTAGGGAAGGCGCCAGGATTTCGGGTAACAGAGGATGGAGTGCTGGGTTGTAAAGACCGTTTATGTGTTCTCAATGTTTCAGGCCTCCGCCGGCAGATCATGAACGAGGTACATTGCGCCCGCTATTCTCTCCACCCTGGCGCAACAAAAATGTACCATGATATCAAAGAAAACTACTGGTGGCCAGGTATGAATAGAGAAATTACCGAATTTGTAGCCCAGTGTCCTAGCTGCCAACAGGTGAAAGCAGAACATCAGAAACCAGGAGGGCTAACTCAGGACATAGCTGTGCCTCTCTGGAAATGGGAAGTAGTAAATATGGATTTTGTAGTAGGATTACCCCGTACTAGACACGGACATGATTCTATATGGGTGATAGTTGACAGATTGACAAAATCAGCTTATTTCCTGCCAGTAAGAACTACTTCCTCGGCCGAAGATTATGCGGAGTTGTATATCCGAGAAATAGTTAGGTTGCATGGAGTACCAGTATCCATTATTTCAGACAGAGGAGCACAGTTTACAGCTAGATTTTGGGAGTCGTTTCAGAGAGGTTTGGGAACGCAGATTAATTTGAGCACAGCATTCCACCCTCAGACAGATGGACAGGCTGAACGCACAATTCAGATGCTCGAAGATATGTTGCGAGCATGTGTGTTAGATTTCGGTGGTAGCTGGGACGAGCATTTGCTGTTAATTGAATTTGCTTATAATAACAGCTATCACTCAGCCATCCAGATGGCGCCTTTCGAGGCATTATATGGGCGAAAATGCAGATCGCCGATTGGCTGGTTCGAAATAGGAGAATCAGCATTGGTTGGGCCATACATTGTTCAGCAGTCAGAGGAAAAGGTAAAGCTTATCCGAGAACGCTTACTGACTGCACAGAGCCGCCAGAAATCATATACAGATGTGCGGCACAGAGACTTGGAATTTGATGTAAATGACTGGGTATTTCTGAAAGTATCTCCGATGAAGGGGGTGATGAGATTCGACAAGAAAGGTAAGCTCAGCCCGAGGTTTGTTGGGCCTTATCAGATTCGTCGAAGGATAGGCCGAGTAGCATATGAGTTGAACTTGCCTCCAGAATTTGAATTCGTTCATCCGGTCTTTCATGTGTCTATGCTGAGAAAATGCATAGGAGACCCATCCAGAGCAGTCCCAGTCCAGGATATCCAGGTTACAGAAGAGCTGGCCTATGAAGAGGTTCCAGTAGCCATCCTAGACAGACAGATTTTTAGATTGAGAACTAAAGATATTGCGTGTGTCAAGGTATTGTGGCGTAACAGGAACCGAGAGGAGGTGATATGGGAGGCTGAGAAAGATATGAAAGCTAGATATTCTCACTTATTCCAAGCCTAGTCAGGCGACAGGTATGTCCGTGTTATTGTTTATGCAGTACTTTATAGTTGTGTATGTATAAATGAGAAAGATTGATGTTTAGCTATCAAGTGAATCTTAAGTATCGTGTGCAGTACCGGTATTGGACTTTTCTACGTTTCAAGTTTTTGGTATAGTCCATATTACAGGGGAAACTCTGCCAAAATTTCCTTAGGAGCAAGTTGAGTTAATTGAATAGTCCTCTAAATAGCACTTTCATTTGAGGACGAATGTTGCTAAGGGGGGGAGAATGTTATACCCCGTAAGATTTCCGATACCTAGATGGCCTATTCGCATGTTGGTTAAGCATATTTGAAAGCCATACGTGCTAGGGAAAGGCCAGGGAAAGGATCGGACGAGTAACCTGTCGAACCATCACGGAGGGAGCTGGGGCAGAGCCCCTCCGCGATGGCAACGTATCACGGAGGTGGAGCCTCCACGTTGGCTCCGTGACACATTAGGCCTGTCCAGGCCCAAGTATATAAATCCCCCACTTCGGTTTGTGAGGTTATATTCCTTATTTAATTTCCAGAAAACGTAGAGAAACAGAGAGAGACGAAGAGGGGTAATATATTATCGTTCGATTATGCTGCCAAACGTAGTCTAAACTCAAATTAACCTCAGGTACCGAGGTATTTAGAAGCAGGGAGCATTCCTACGGATTTAGTTTCACAAAATTCGGCCGACAAATCGTCGAGCTACCGGACTAAGGTAAGTGAAATTGCTCCAAACTAGTGTTTATGTGTTCCTAGCTGTGAAGTGAATACTTCTCCCTTCTGGACTTCTGAAAAATAGCAAGTTTTCGACCGTCTTTCGATAAGCCTAAGTTTAGGCTATAATTATATCGAAAGTGACGCCGTCCTTCAAAATAGTGTTGTATTTAGTACTAAATGACGTGTTTATGAATGCAGTTGGGAGATTTAGCTGGAGTACTGACCGAGCCTCATCCGACAGTCGGATAACTCGAGGTTAAGGTATGTGAAGTTGTTCTTCGGCAAGTTAGTAAACCTTAGCTTGGTAAATCATAGTAAACTCCGTATTCGAAACTCTCGGAGTTGAATGTTGAGAATTAAGTAAGTCTAATAGATTCTGAGTTGTGTTGCCGTATCGTATTCAGTTCGAAAGTTAGTAAAGCATGCGCCAAGGGGCGAGTTAGCATTCCAAATCCAGTATAGCCTATTGTATGAGTAGCAAGCATGTTGTAGAGTAAAAAGATACAGATTTTCAGAATAAAGGCTAATAAAGTTAAATCAGATAGACAGACAGTTTTATGGCTACAGATTAGCCATTCAGACAGATAGTATCCCGGCTACAGATTAGCCAAGCAGTTAAATAAAGATTTCAGAATTAGTATAATCAGTAAAGAATCAGTTCAGTATAGAAACATATCAGAATAAGAAATCAGATTTCAGATAGTCTTTTTCAGTTATACATGCTTGCTATTTATATGTGCTATTTGTTTGTTGAGACTTGATGTGACATGAGGGCACCTTATTGAGCTATTTATATGTGCTAGGTTGGTAATCGTGTCGCCCACTGAGCGGGTGGGTTTTACGTCACTCCAAGGAGTGGCATGTCATCCCCAGCTTGGACGAAGATGGGATGAAGCTTTCCCCATAGCAGTCTGATCAGCATTACAGGTGCAGCTCTGGTTTCAGATAGCCCTGTTGAGTTTTGTGTCCAGGGAACCAGACCCCTATCTATTACTGTCTGTACATTCAGTTATTATAGGTGTAGCTCCGGTTTCAGGTAGCCCCATTGAGTTGTGTCTGGGGATCCAGACCCTATCTGTTAGTGTCTACACAGGAGTCCTCTAGACCTAGACACGGTTGCTTATATCGGAGGCCATGGCCCGAGCCGGAGACCCAAGGGGCCGGTAGAGGAGCTCCGAAGTGAGCAGATGAGTGGAGTGACTTATTTTTGGCTGGTTTTGACCCGGGTAGGGGTATATAGATTTTTTGCTTGTTTGGCGCCATCCGACTTATGGGGGTTAGTATTGGCTCTTGCTTGCTAAATGTATATGTATTTATGTGCCTTATATATATTAGTTAATAGACAGCAGGCCGCCGTGACTATAGACACGCTCCTGCCTATCAGAGCAGAAAGGTTTGATCTAGTTCCTATCAGCTCTTCAGATTCAGTTACCTTCTGCTCACAGACTTATAGTTATGTTATCTGTTTTCAGTTGTATTATTTCAGTTGCTTTGCATACTCGGTACCAGTGGTACTGACGCCCAGTGGAGCGCTGCGTTACTTGCCTGCAGGTACTCATAGACGAGGAGGCGATCCCTCGTGATCCTAGCCAGCGCAAAGTCATCAGCTCCTGTCATCCAGAGCTTGATATTTCAGAGGTTTATATCATTTCCTTTTGTTGTACAGTATGGGTAGGTCGGGGCCCTGTCCCGACCATCTTATCAATATTCTTAAAGGCTTGCGGTCTGTATATATTTCCCTGTGGTTAGTCGAGCCGGTCGTGTGAGGCCGTGCAGTTTGTTATAGCTGTTTAGCGTGTCAGTTTATGTTGGCCGCGTGAGGCCTTATCCAGTCAGTAGTGGTGACCTTGTCGGTCACGTAGTTATTCAGTATTCTATTGTTGAGTTACAGATAACTAGACAGCATGGTGGCCTTGTCGGCCCGCATAGGCTCCCTTATATTAATATGTTTGTGGTCAACTGTTATTATAGGTACAGGTGGCTATAGGCCCAGTTGGCCGGAGGCTGTGTTTACAGCCGTTATATAGCCCTTTGTTTCCAGAAATCTGAGTTAGAGCCAGCCAGGCACCAGATGTGCTCAGGCTCAGTAGTCTAGTAGTTCAGGTCCTAGTAGGGCACCAGGTGCCAGTCATACCCCCCAAGGCGGGGCGTGACAAATTGAATCTAGATTAAATCAGTCTTTTAAACAACCAATCATCCACCATGAACAAAACCCTAGCATATGAGTTTAGCCACTCATAGAGAAGTGGAAAAATGAATATTTAATCATCATCATTTAAAATAAACTAGTAAAGAAGAGAACAAACCTGTTTAGAACTTATTCTTCCTTCAAAACGGCTTCCAAGCCTCCACAAATGAAATACGTAATGTAAAAATGATCCAAAGATTGTTAACAAATGCCCTCGAGGATGTATTTTATAGTTGAGCCTTCAAATGATGTTTATGCCCTACAACACTTAGCTCTAAAATTAGAAATTTCAGCCCAGAATAAGTCTGGCGCACCACCCTTACCATCTCACCACAGAGTTAGTATAATTTTCAGCAATTTCAGCTCTGGGATAGACCTAGTGCGCTACCCTCACCATATCAACAAGGAATTAACCAATTTTCTGCATTTCTAACACCTATGGTGCGTCACTCTCACCATAGCACCAAAGTATTACTCAAATTCTTGAACATTAGGAGCCTCTTGGCGTGTGGCTTCCTCTATCCCACCAACATTTTGGGAATTTTCTCTAAATCTGGGAAAGCTCTAGGGCTCCATGCCCACCATCTCGCCAAGGTGTTGTATGGACATTCTCTGAAGTTAAGGACTTGGTGTGGGACGCCAGCTATAGCCCCAGAAATAATGAAATTATCTCATGATGTTGAGGGTCGGGTGCTGGGCGCCAGCCATAGTCCCCGAACCTTCTTCTCAACTTCTCCAATCTTCAACCTTGGTTCATTTTGGGTCCTTTTTCCTTGGTTTCCTAATTAAAACACCTCAAATTGTTTGTTAGCATACAAAACATATAAAAATATGAATTTATGCATTTTATTAGGATTATGGACTCAAAAAAAGGTAAAAGATGGGCAAAAACAAGACAAATGGGCATAGAAATATGCCCAACATTACCATGCCACATTTAAACCATTGTTCGTCTGCCAACAATCCTTAACTCCATAAATAAACTCATATTTTACCTTCACACATGGTACCTCTAATAGTTCATACTCAACCAACTAGCATAAAGCATATATCAAGTGGTTTATCAACATACAACAACTCTCATCAACCACATGTAAAGATTTCACACTCAAGACCACACAACCTCTATAATTGACTTGTCTTTTCAAAACATAGGGTCAACATGATTAAGTATAAAATATGCAACAAATAGTACACTGACGTAGACATCTTGTTCCCCTCACTTTTAGTGATGTTCCTCTCTCATATTATCAATGCAAACATATGGAACATAGAAAGCAAGGCACTATTACACTCATAAATGATGTAATGCACATATTTCACATACCATAAGCTTGCCCTTCATGTATATTTAGACCACTTGGTTGTTTCAAGAGACTCAGATTACAAGGTCTTTTCCTGGTTGTAATGTCAGCTAAGGGATGGGTAGGAATGATATTTCTTTTATAGTGACTACCGCCCTAAGCATTTTTAAGACATCTTTCACTTTTTAAGTCCACCACCTTTTTCCTTGATGCTCACCCTTCACTAACTCACCCTTTCTCTTTCTTTTCTTCATGCCTATTTTTCACTATTTGACTGGTAGTCTTTGCTTATAACATCAATAAGAATTTTGCAATTAAATCTCCATCATTTATTGTTCTAGCAGCAAGTAAACAACACAATTCGGTGGGCACCCTTTCTTATTTTTCTTCTATTACCACAATTCTTTTCTTTTTCCCTTAACATTATACTTAGGTGGACCTTTACTTTCAAGTATCAAAGTGTATAAGACGACTTTAGATTAACAAGTCTGAGGTATCACAAAGAAAGAGATGAAGCTACTTTCATGGCTAAGAAAGAATAAGGCTTATGGCTCAAATGGGGATAACTAGGGAGAATGTACAGGAAGGTAAGCAAACTATCGAAAAAACTTGGCCTTTTTAAAGAAATGCCTTGATCATGTCCCAACTCCCTAACACCTAGCTATCCTATATACACTAAGTCAAGTTCTATATGCTACAATATGTACACACAAGACAATTTAGCTCACCTCTCATGGCAACAAAAATCTAGTCGGGTTTCTACAACTACACAATCACACAATAATATTGAACAACATTTTTTCATTATTAAGCCCTTAAAATCATTTTAAGCCAAATTAAATAGATATGTGTGTCTCTTATGGATTGCTCACTTATGCATTCAATATGACCATTTTATTAACTCTAGCATAGAAGCTAAGCAGAATGTAAACATGCACACGAGTGAATGATCTATAATGCAATCCTAAAAAAATAAAAAAACATTACGTGAAAAAATTCCCTTAAGATAGTTGTCATCCATTTATCATAGGGAAAGGTCACTACTCTATGGCGAAAACAACTCTTAAAAATTTAAAAATTACCTAGTTCAAAGGACTCCCCTTCGGAAAAGAACCAAGGCCATAAGAAAAATTGAAGGTTGGGTGAGGTATGCCAAATTCAAACAATTTTCAAACAAAGCTCAATAGACATACTCACCCTTGACTAACAACATTTTGACTCTAAAATTAAACTAACACAAACAAAAACAAAGATTAAACTAAAAACTAACAATCACAGCTACTAAAGACAAACAGAGTATCCAACTTCCCTAGGCATCACAAGTCATCATCATCATACTAGCTATTACACACCAAGACCTAACATATCATAGAGCTACTACTATAGGGAGTGACACTATGCTATGGTCTACTACACATATAGCAATCAAATAACAAACAAGAATCTTTCCTCCACCCCACACTTAACGGTGCACTATCCTCATTGCACACGTAGTCATATCAAAAAGTAGGGTAAAAGGAAACTCCTGGGCCATTAAGCATTATCATCAGGATTGCAATCCTTATCTTTATCCTCATCATCATCACCATCAACCTGCATGATGCTTCTTGTAGCATTATCTTCCTCCTCATCATGCAGATCATTGACACCGTCAGTGAGGACTGTGCCCTTATCATTTTCAAGAATCTCCTCAAAGATAGGTCTCACTCTGCACATCTGCATAGCACTCTCCATGAGTGGGTATCTATCCTCAAGGGCTTCCATATCCTCCACTGTGGTAGGTCGGCCTCCTATCCTTTATTATAACTACAACATGCAGAATATGTGACCTTGCCAGCTTTCATCACGAGACTGACGATCAACTATGGAAAGGGATGGAGTTGTGGAATAGTTGGGCTCCTTAACCTCAGTCACATCCATTATCTTTCCAGTTAGGGGCCCTACTCTAGGTAACCGAAGGTCTGAATCTTCCTCTTCAATGCCTTGGTTTCTCAAAAACTGAGTGAAGAGACTACCATAACATATTTCAACCTATAGTTTTCCCTCACTCGCATTATTTTGCCTCTAACCACTATGCCAAAACTTACTGGTATCCCTTTCATTCGCATGTACATAATCACAGCTTGCTCTCTAGTGATTTCTGTCATGTGAGTCCTCGAGAGAAACACGGCACAAATAATTTTTACCCACATCTTTTCCTCCTTATTCATGTAGGACAACGGAAGTGTATAATGAATGCCCTGATGGTCCCTTAACCAACACACGCCTGATCTCTCACCATAAAAAGTGTGGCGGATGTTGCGGTATGGAGGCTTCTCTAGCATAAGATGTAATAAAATGTGTCTACCACTCTTGTGTGGAGGAAGGCATTGAATATTTAATGGTGAACCGCACCACTTGGCCCTGGATCTTGACTTCATTGCTTTCTCCAAATGATGTGTCCCAGTTTGCGCAGAACTCCCTCACCAAGGTGAGGTTGCACTCCTCTGGCTTAGTAATGATGTAGCCTAAACACAACTCACGGATCTTGTCCCTAATAAAGGGAAACTCAAGTGTCATGCATCCCTCGTCGATGCATTTTTCAGGAGCATACTTATCCTCTTTCTGTGTGTTGAACCAGGTAAGCCCATGAGGCTTTACAACCTGTGCTCCAAATCATCTACCAGGGCCAACCATGGCTGCTGATGAACTAGCTCCCTTTGTACCTTTTTTGATCCTCTTTAGACCTTGTCTAGCTACCTCAAACTCCATTCCTTTGCTGTATTTTGGTACTATGATACCTGTCAAGCAAAAATCAATAACTATAAAAGATTAGTTCGTGAATAACAAGGCTAGCTAGTTAAGTGTTATAGGTGCAAGATTAACCCCACACTTAATTTTCTAGCATAATGGTGAGACTTTGTCCAATGGGGTACTCAAGACTTCCCCCACCATTATCCAATCTCACAATACTGATTCATTCACCATCTCTAAATACAATGAAGTCCATGAATTCTTCAATGCTCCCCTCATATTTAGCTTTTGAAGAATGCCTCAATTGGCCATCCCTCTCATTTTCCCTTCTTCAATTCTTAATTCAAGTAATTCATATATGGAAGTAGAATTATTCAATTCATTCAAAAACTCAACAAACAATATCCATCCATAATAAATTTATCATGAATTTCAACAACTCAAGACTTATTCACCTTCAAGAATTCAATCCCCATGTACTTTCTCTCTCTACCATTAATGCATTTACCCATCAAATTCATGAATTCAAATCACCATCCTCATTCATCCCCACAACTTCAAATTATTACATTCAACCAAAACTAAGTTAGCCCAACAATGATACACATTATCATGAAAGAATTTAAGACATTAAATCTCGTAAAACCCACAATGTGAAACTTAATATTTTCACCAATAATGGTGATTTGAGTCTTTAATCTTGGGAAATAAGGGTGTGGGAGCATGCTTTCAGCATTACCTAAACAAGAGAGAAGGAAGATACTTACTTGAGTTGAGAAGAGGAGCTTCACCAAACCTTCGAGAAGACAACTATGGAAGAGAGAGGGGAAGAGGGAGCTACGAGTTTAAAAGAGGAAGAAGAGAGAATTTTTGCTTTTTGTTTCTTCAACTTTGTAATGGAAAAGGATGAGCGGGAATTCAAATAATAGCGTGGGGCTTGGATTTTCGGTAATTTTAAGTCTTTGGATCAACATTGACCCAATTTGACAAAACAATTTCAACCAAGAATCCCCTGGCACACCGCCCCCTCTGTCTCACCACAGTCTTAGAAAAAAAATTTCTTCAGGGACTAGGGTTGGCGTGGCGCGCCACCCACAACACCAACCTGTCTGATTTTTTTCCTTCTAAAGTTTAACACCTGGCACCCCATGCCAGGTATCTCACTCTAGACTTACACTTTTTCAACTCACTTTCCCCGCTTTTTTTGCCTCTAAATCCTTATTCGTCTCTACAAAATAAAGAAAAAACATAAAAATGTTATAAAAAATAGATTGCCTCCCACTAAGCGCCTTAGTTATAGTCGTGGCACGACATTCATGGTTTGTGTCACATGCAACATCTGATTTAACGTCGCGGCATGAATATGATCTCTTTCACTCCTTCATCCGAGTGAAATGGTGACCAAACTGACAATTCACTAAACTTTCATGCAGCCCACGTTGCTCAACTGACTAATTATTTTCTCCAAGTTCTACTGTCGGCTTAACTATGAAGTCCTCATAGTGAGGAGGCATCCTTGCTAATCTAAACACCTCGAAAGCATCCTCTTAACCATCCACCTTCATAGACATCTTGCTCGTCTTTACCTGTACAATGGCATCGACGATGGCTAAAAATCCCCTCCCCAAAATAAGGGAACTGCTGCATCAGCTTCGTAATCTAGGTTTTTGAAGTCCACCAGAAGAATGAAAGGTCCCACCTTTATCAAGACGTCCTCTATTATTTCATCAAGGTGCGCTGGAGATCAGTCTGCTAGCTGCAGAGTCACTGTGGTAGGACGACGTTCACCTAAACCCAAAGTTTTGAATAGGGATGCAGGCATCAAATTGATGCTAGCACCCAAATAAGATAAGGCTGAACCAACTTCCTTATCTACAATCACCACTGGAAGGGTGAAGCTCCCGAGGTCTTTCAGCTTTTTTAGGAATTTTATTCTAAATCCAAAAATTTTACTCTTCTATAAGAGCCACAGTTTGAAACTCTGTTAACCACCTCTTGTTAGCCACAATGTTCTTCAGGTACTTAGCATATTTTGGAACTTCCTACAAAAGTTCCACCAATTGGATGTTAATGGTACCTTCTTCAACAAGTCAAGAAATTTCTTGCAAGTTGTATCCTCCTTCTACTTTTGAAACCTCCGTAGGAATGGGGTGGTGGTCTAGCTACTACAACTTTTGGTTGTGAGTTGATTGACTCCTCGACCTCACTCTTGGCCTTCTCAACCTACTCATCATCAACCTTATTTTCTCTGGGGATCACCTCACCAGCTCCTTACCACTGCTCAAAGAGATTACGCTCACATTTTCCTTGGGGTTCTTCTCGATGTTACTCAAAAGTGCCCCTTTCGATCAGTTTGTCTGTTGTAGAGACAATTGCCCAATCTGCCTCTCAAGCTCATGGATGGAGTTTTGCATCTCATTCACTACCTGAGCCTATTGCACCATCCATTTCTTCATCATCTCCTCAAGAGAACTACTCAACTGTTGGCCCTAAGGCCTTGGATAACTATTCTGGGGCCTTTGAAAGTTCTGGTTCCCTCTCTATGAGGGATTTTCTGCATTTCAGTACCCCTGATTATAGTCGTTACCTAAAAAAACACCACCATAATTCTATAGTCCCATAAAAAATACAAATTTGGGGTTAAGCTGACAACTTGAGAATGTATGACCTCCACATGCTTCACATGACGGTGGTGGAGTCTACACCTGATGTACCTACTGTACTTGGCTTCCTACTGGTGTGGTCACAACTTTGCTAATCACATTCACCAAATGGCTAATGTCTGCTCTGATTATCGCAATACCATCTACCTCAAGATTCCCTAGAACTTTAGCTGCTACAAATCCTTTGTTTGAGTCTTTATAATCCTGACTTCCTACTAATATGAGGTTTAAGAGAGCCTCAATTTCATCATAGCTATTAGACAAAATCTGTCCATATACGGTAGCATCAAACAAGATCTTTGACTCGGGCTTCAGACCCTATATAACATTGTGCCCAATTATATCCTTAGGCTACATATGGTGCGAAAATCCCTCAAATAGCCCTTGTAATGTTCCTACACCTGAGCTAAGGTTTCACCATCTTTCAGCACAAACTTGGAGATCTTCCCTCTCAACTCCTTGGTTTTTCTTGAAGATAAAAACTTGTTGATGAATTTGTTGGAAAGAGCCTCCCATGTGGTGATGGAACCTGCTAGTTTATTTTGAATCCACTCCTTGTCTTCACCAATCAGTAAGAACAAAAACAATATCAGCTTAACATATTCTTCTAACACATTCTGGTAGTGAAAATTCTCGTTTAGCTCCACGAACGTCATCAGATGCCTGTGGGGATCCTTGTGTGGCTTGCCCTAATATTGGCAAGTGTTTTGGACCAACTACACAGTTCCTTCCTTCAGCTCAAAGTTCCTAGTGATAGACATCTTGATGTCGCTTTAAAATGGTTCTCCAAGTTCGGCCTAGCAAAATTCAACACTGGAACTCTCTCTTGGTTGTTTCCCTGTACCTGCCCATTGTTCCCCATGATTAAACTTCGAAAGGTTCTTGTAGTTTCAGGATCAAGAGAAGCCAAAAAGTGATTCTTGACTTCTCCTACTTGGCATATATCGATAATCAGAAGCTTAGAGAATTTGGGGGTGGTAATCGGATTTTATGTTTGAACACTATGATAGAGGATTGTGATCATGGAGAAGTGGACCCCTTATACCTCCATTGGTTCTTTAATCAATCCCCCCTCAAGGTTAGACTTGAAGGATTTGTACGAGAGGCAATATATTAAGAAGTAGAGATTATAATGAAAATTAAGATAGTTCAACTCAAAGTTGAAGAAAATTATCAGTCCACTCTACATGTTCTGAATGAAGATCTAAAAATTATCAGGGAAACTTTAGCCCAGATGGAAGCAGAATTGGAAGCCAAAGTTAAGTTAGCCCAAAAAAAGACTGAGAAGAACCATTTCTCTACTATTTATACATTATATGAGGATTTAAACATTGTCACAGAAGCTATGGATCAGCAACAAAGAGAATTCGATGAGAAGAGAGACCTCTTTGATAGAGAGAAAGCTCGATTTGAGAATGAGAGAGCCTAGTTCCGAGCGTTGCAGGCTCGACAGCAAGAAGAGTTTGATAAAGAGAGAGCTTAGTTTACTGTAGATAGGAACCAATTGATGATTGATCGAGAAAGAGTTTGGAATCAACTCGAGTTAGAGTTGAACTGTGAGACAAGTATAAGAGAGATAGCCATTACCTGCCAACAACGAATCCTTGACTTAGAACAAAACTATGAAGATTTTATAAAACAAGTCCATGATTTAGTTGTTTATACTGCTCGAAGTTGTGTCAACTATCAGGGAATGGGTACAAGAAATTTTCCACAGAGGTACCTACCTTCGCATGTCACTTTGCAATAAAGTAGGAGGAGGTATACCGCATGTTAGGAGGTCATCCTGGCAAGAAGCCCCATGAGCAATCCGTTAGTTGGTTTACATGAAAGATTAGAGATTTTCCAGGATTGAATCTTAGTTAAAATTGATAGGAATTAGTTCGGCAGTTGCATTTTTAGTTTGATTCATTTTAAGTTTTTTCTTTTTATGTTTATTTTTCTTATCCCTGTCACGTTAATCTTTTCGAGTCTATGGAGTTTTCTGTTTAGATATTTTCTTTGTGTCTTTGTATCAAAATTTTAATCATTGAAAAGATTTTTGATTGAAAAGAAATTATGTTATTTTTATGAACTATGCAATGATCTGATTCATGTTTAACATGATACGTAGGCAACCCTTAACGGCCTCGATCGAAATACTTTCAAAACTATTGAATGAGAGAATTAATAATAATAATTAAAAAAAAGTGTTATAACATATTCAAATGCAAGCTTGGATGACACATCAAAAGCTTTCCGAGCACATTCTAGAAATGGAAATAACTTTAAGGTCATGACATACAACATGTGACTAATATCTACAAAATGTTAAACCCTAACATATTTTTTATTTTGTCATAAAAGATAGCTAAAAATGTGGTTGGTTTGTGGTTAAACTGGCACCTCACCTATACAATACAAGATCAAAAGGAAAAGGGATAATGACTCACAGATATGGAAGAAAGTCAGATAATGAAGAAGTTTCGAATCAATTGGTTCAACAAGAATCAGAATCAACAGAAGAAGTAAAGATACTGAGATAGTGAATGATTGAAATGCACCAAGCTTGGATGAATTGGCAAGCTCCACCATCTTTGATTCCTAGATTGCCGGAGGTGACCATGTCTGTCCCCCTTCAAATCCCGATAAGTGACCCAATTTACCCCTAAGGTTTGGCTCATATGATAACATATCCAATACTGTTAGACCATCCCAGGATCTTACCACCCCACTCATCATTATAATTCCCTAATCGAGATTGATAAATCTACTAAGAATGAGGAAAAAGAAGAGATGGTCAAGAAAATGAGAATTTTGGAGCAAAACATAAGGAATATGTAGGGACTGGGAGGGCAAAAGAGTGTCTTCAAGGATTTTTATGTTCATGTTGCCCAAATGTACATGCTCATCAAGTAATATAGGACTGGAAGTCCTAATTATCGTACCCACAGAGACTTGTCAGTTTAATCGTTCAAGGTTGAATCTTATTTTCTATTCTAACAAACAGTTGAAATGAGGAATGATTTGGGAAATTAAACTACTAAAAGCTTTAAAAGTAAAATCAACGAAAGACGGTTGCAAGCTTGGTTTTACTTTGATGATGATGAAAATCTAGGGAAATGGCACTTTGTAGTTTCAGGTTGAGTTTTCAAGACATGATTACACTAGAGCAATTCTTTCTATGGTTGCTAATTGCAAGTTACTATCCCATTCCTTACCACTATCCCTAGCATCCAACAACTATTTCATAAACCCTAACGCCTATATCCTTGTGGTCACAGGAAAAACATGAAATGACGATTATGCCTACTTGTATTTTAACTAAATGAAGTCGAAGGGTATATCCCTATCCTCAATAATAACTTTTATCCTCTCACCAATGGGTTCGAGGGTCTTTGAATTCCTGTTCCGTATTTACCTATAGCCCTTTTGATTCCCTTTTCCAAGTTCAATAGAAAGCCAACAAATTTACTTATAAGGTGATCAGTCTCATAAATAAGCAATTAAAACAACTAAATATAAACAACCATTGAAGAAGAATTGAGTCTAGATTAAATGAGTCTTTTAAACAATCAACAATCCACCATGGACAAAACCCTAGGGTATGAGTTTAGCCACTCATAGACAAGTGGAAAAATGATTACTTAATCATTATCATTTGAAATAAAATAGTAAATAAGAGAACAAACCTAGTTTAGAACTTTTTCTTCCTTCCAAACGGCGTACAAGCCTCCACAAATGAAATACGAAATGTAAAAATGATCCAAAGATTGTTAACAAATGCCCTAGAGGATATATTTATAATTGAGCCTTCAAATGATGCTTCTGCCCTCCAACACTTAGCTTTAAAATTAGCAATTTTATCCCAAAATAGGTCTGGCACGCTTCCCTCACCATCTCACTACAGAGTTAGTCAAATTTCCTGCAATTTCAGCTTTGGGATAGGCCTGGTGCACTGCCCTCACCATCTTACCAAGGACTTAACCAATTTTTTTCACTTCTCACACCTTTGTCATGCCACTCTCACCATAGCACCAAAGTCTTGGTAAAATTCTTGAACATTAGGATCCTTCTGGCTCACGACTTCCTCATCTAACTAGAATTTTGGGAAGTTTCTTAAGTTTGGGGAAGCTCTACGGCTCCACGCCCACTATCTCATGAAGGTGTTGAATGAACATTCTTTAAATTTAAGGGCTTGACGCGGGGCTCCATCCATAGCCTCAGAAATGATGAAATTATCTTATGAAGTTGAGGGTCGGGCACTGGGCGCCAGCCATAGCCCCCGAACCTTCTTATCAGCTTCTTCCTCCTTCAACCTTGGTTCATTTTTAGTCCTTTTCCTTGGTTTCCTGCTCAAAACACCTCAAATCATTTGTTAGAATACAACACACACAAACATATAAATTTATGAATTTCATAAGGATTACGAACTCAAAATAAGGTAAAATATGTGCAAAAATAAGGAAAATGGGAATAGAAATATTCCCAACATCAGGCATGTTCACTTGCCTCCAGGGTTCAAAACTCCAAAGTTCGGCAAGTATGAAGGACATGGTGACCCTGTGGCTTATTTGAAGAGGTTCTAATCAATTGAGAGGAGCAAGGGGAAAAGAGAAATTACTTATGGCCTATTTTGGAGAGAGCCTGATGGGGTAGCCTCAAAATGGTTTTTTGATCAAGATAATTCTCATTAGCATGTTTGGAATGACATGGCTTAGGATTTTTTCCAACAATTTCAGTACAATATTGACATTGTTCCCAACCGCAATTCTCTCACTAACATGAAAAAGAAACCAACTGAAAATTTTCAAGAATATGCCATAAAATGGAGAGAGCAAGCATCCAGAATCAAACCACTTATGAAAGACCATGAATTGATTGATATTTTTCTCCAATCCCAAGAACCTGATTATTTGCATTACTTGCTCGCCATAGTGGGTAATCATTTCACTGAGGCAATTAAGATTGGAAAAATGGTGGAGAATGGCATAAAGTCAGGAAAAATCATGAGTCAGGCAACCCTCAAGGCCATACACAAGCAATTCAGAATGGCTTGGGTGGTTTTGGAAATCGGAAAAAGAAAGAGGAAGGATCCACGATGGCATCAGGGATAAGGGGTGTCCACAGGAGGACAGACCACCATTATGCACAAGTACAACAGGTACAGTCCAGTTCTCCTCAACATTATTATTCGCATTAATATCCCTATTACTCGGTTGCTCCGTCCCAGTATGTGGTTTTCAACTCTCAGGCATATGCTTGACCTCCTAGGTGCCAACAGTAGCGGGCACTGGCTCTACAAGGCTTTCATCCCCAACAGCAAAATTTTCAAGCATCATATACACGTCCTAAGATAGAATATGTGAGAGAGGATAGATAGAGGAAAAACATTACCCCGATTGGGGAATCATACACAAGTGTATTACGAAAATTAATGCAATTGGGTTTGGTTAAACATGTCATGCCATACTATGTCAATTCGAATGCAAAAGGCTTTGATCCAACTGTTAGGTGTGAGTATCATTCTAACACCCATGGTCATAGTACAGAGAATTGTTTGACCTTGAAGAGAATCATTGAGAAGTTAATTGATGATAAGATAATCGTGATACATAATGAGGAGGCAGCAAACGTCTCCAACACCCCACTTCCTGCTCGAAAAAATGCGCTTGTTGTTGGTGTGATATTTGATGATAGGGACTATAAGCAAACAGGTGAAATGATTACGAAACTTAGCTCCTCAGAAGAAGGGATAAGTATGGACATAAAACTCATATGAGAGGCACCATTTTTTGTAAAAGGCACAAGTGTGCAAATCCCAAAGACTCAAGAAAACTAATATTGTATTTCCCTATGAAGAAAAAAGAGGTACCAATGACTGGACCAAAACTATATGTTCCTAGTGGTTTTCCAAGGTTTGGTCAAAATAACAACAACATGAGAAAAGTGATAGAGCCATTTGATAAAAACATACAACACATATTCCCAGTAACAAATACAAAAACCGTCCTATGGAACTATAACAAGACCACTGTTACTTACAAGGGAAAAGAGATTATTGAAGAAACGAATGAAATAGGAGGTTTAAGTAGTTCTGGAAGGTTCTACACTCTAGAAGAATTAAGAACACCTAAACAAGTTAAGGAAAGTCAATCGCCAGCGAAAAAGCTTGTGATTGAGGAAGAGCAGAGGATTTTTTGAGAAAGATGAAAGTTCAAGATTATTCCATTGTTGATCAGTTGAGGAAATCCCCTGCTCAGATCTCGTTGCTATCTTTACTCATGCATTCAAAAGAGCATCATAACGCATTGATTAAAGTTTTGAAAGAAGCACATGTCGTAGAAAACACCATAGTGAGCCATTTGGAAAAGATGGCCAACAGAATATTTAAGGTAAATAGAATCACTTTACTGATGATGAGTTTCCCTGGAAGGATCTGGACACAACAAGGATTTGCATCTAACTGTGAAATGTGTAGAACATTATGTAAAGAGAGTCATGATTGATGGAGGCTCGAGTGTGGACATATGCGCCCTTTCTACACTGTAAAGTTTGAAAATCAACATAGACAGAATTTGGGCTAATAATATGTGTGTTCGAGCTTCTAATGGTGAAAAACGCGACGTAATTGGTGAGATTGACCTTACCTTGACAATTGGACCTACTGATTTTTGGATTATTTTTCAAGTAATATACATGGACACTTCCTACAACCTATGTTTAGAAAGACCATGGATCCATATGGCTAGGGTCATGCCATCTACTTTGCATCAGATGGTCAAATTCGAATGTGACAAGCAAGAAATCATTATTCATGGGGAAGATGATATTTTGATATATCGAGACCCCTCCATTCAATATTTTCAAGACAAGGAAGGTTGTGAATCCATAACTTATCAAGCATTTGAAACAATGGTGGCCGATCAATTCTTGGAAGGGATGCCTATTCCAGAGTCGTATCTCTCTTCTACTGCAATCATGGTGGCCACACAAATGCTACAAAATGGATATGAACTAGGAAAAGGTTTGGGAGTATCGTTGTAAGAAATTGAGGACCCAATATCTCTATTTTGTAGTCAGGATACTTTTGGATTGGGTTTCAGGCCAACCGAAGCTGACAAAAAATGAGCAAAAGAGTGAAAAAAGAAAATCTGAAAGTTACCAAAGCCAGTTACCCATATTGCCCAATCTTTTACTAAACCTTGATGTGAGAAAAATCCAGATATATATGTCCAAGATGATGTGGAGGAAATGTATCAAGGTCTTATTAAAATGTTTGACAAGGTAAACATGATTCATATTGGTGAAGGACCTAGTCATCCAAACGTGCAACTTATTGGGCCAGAGGTCAAGCTCACCAACTGGGAAGCCACTTCTTTCCCTACAAGGAGGGAGTCTAGTAGTTTATTTTATTACTTTTTTGTATTTGGATTATTCTCAAGGTTGTAATCCAATTATTTTTAGTTGTTTTGCTTTGATGTTAACCCTTTTATCCTTTCCAATTCAATAAAATGAATTTTTAGTTCCATATCAAATTCTATTCTTTTTCCCTCTAATTGTATTATTTTTTTTGTTTTAGTTACGTTAATATCGACTTTAATAACATGGTGTGCATGTGTAAATCATGTCCATATCCTAAAAAGTTGTCTAATCTTGAAATAATGAATCAAGAAGTTGATGAATATAATGAAGATGAAGCTTTTGAAGAGATAAAAAAGGGATTGGATCAATTTGAGAATAAGCCTGAGCTGAAATTAAATAAAATCGAGGCAATCAATTTGGGAACCCCGGAAGAAACAAGAGAAATGAAGATAAGCATTCATGCTAAACAACAGATTATAGATGACATGATTCAGGTTCTATTTGAGTATAAAGATATTTTTGTTTGGTCCTATGATGACATGCTGAGATTGAGCATTAATTTGGTAGTTCACAAACTCTCCATATACCCTAATTTTCCTCCAATCCAGAAAAAGTAAAGAAAGTTTAAGATGAATGTTAGTGAGAAAATTAAAGAGGAAATCATGAATCAATTAAGTGCAAATGTGATCAAGGTCATTTGATATACCACATGATTGGCCATTGTTGTGCCAGTATAAAAGAAAGATGGGAAAATCAGAATTTGTGTTGACTGTAGGGATTTAAATAAGGCAAGTGCAAAGGATAATTTTTGCTTGCCCAACATCCATATCCTTATTGATAATTATGCCTAACACGGGATTCAATCGTTTGTGGATTGTTATGACAAGTGTCATCAAATTCTGATGGATGAAAAGGATGCAGAAAATACTTCTTTCACCACCCCATGGGGTACTTATTGTTATAGCGTAATGCCATTTGGTCTGAAGAATGCAGGAGAAACTTATATGAGAGCCATGACTACTATATTACACGATGTGATGCATAACAAATTTGAGGTATATGTCGATGATGTGATTATTAAGTCCAGAACACAAACTAACCATTTGTCTAACTTAAGAAAGTTCTTTAAAAGATTGCGAAAGTATACTCTCAAGCTTAATCCAGCCAAGTGTACATTTGGAGTTCCGTCTAGACAACTTTTGGGCTTTATAGTTAGCTAGAGAGGCGTTGAATTAGACCCCTCCAAGATAAAGGCCATTCAAGAACTGTCACCCCCGAAGAACAAAACTGAAGTTATGAGCTTTCTTGGGAGGTTAAACTATATCAGCAGGTTCATTGCTCAATTCACAACTACATGTGAGCCCATATTCAAACTATTAAGAAAGGAAGTCGTTGTTAAGTGGACAACGAGTGTCAAGAATCTTTTGATAAGATTAAGAAATATTTGTCAAACCCTTTGGTATTATTCCCTTCAGAACCTAATAGGCTGTCACGACCCGAGTCTAGACCCTGTACAGGACACGGTACTTGGAGTCACAAGTGAACCCATGGTCTATCATCACACTGGTAACTAATGAAGCATACTCGGAAGCTGGGCTAAAATAAATATCCAAATAAAACTATTTTGGAAATAGTAAACATAATTACAAAGAATGCTGAACATCTTTGTATGAAAGCCAACTATTAACTGACGACTTGTTAGGAAAAGCCCCCTGCTAACTCTAAAGTCTGACTAAGTACTGAACTAACTGAAAAAGAAAACATCATCCTCAGAAGATGAGGACTCACTAATAGGACTGTTGTTGGAATCGTCGGAGGAACTACTGATGATGCTGAGACTGAGGACCTGCGCCTGTATCATAATATGATACAACATAGAAAGTATGCATCAGTACTTTGAATGTACTGAATAAGTGAGATATACAATAAGCATGAAAAATAAGCAGCTGAACTAAAATGACATGATATGACCAACTAATACTGAGTACTGATAGACGCTGAGCTATAACTGTGAAACGGTCAATAATGACCCTAACTGACGGTCATAAACATGTCCTGGATTTGAGTGACTGAACTGAGCTAAACTAAAACTGAGTTGAACTGATTTGTACTGACTAGTTAGAGAGTCTATAACAGACATATAATCACGTGAGTTAGACGTGGAGTCTGATGTATACGCCCCATCGGAAAAAGCCCACTATACCACGCCAGGGTATAGTGGCTGAGCTAGGTGATCACAAGCTTGGAGCCCATTTGGGCTAATAACCTACAGTGCTGACATAGTTCTAGGAACATGGGTGTGCTGGAACCTCAGTCCATTCGGTACTAAGTATCCATTCGATGCTAAGTACTGCTCCCACTAAATAGTCCTAACTTGACTACTAAGATGATAGATCTAAGCTGGGGTCCTAGACTAAGTCAGGAATACTTATCTAGAAGTAACCTGAGAGTGTGTAGGACTGGATAACTGATAACCGGTGTTCTAAGACTGGTCGGAGCTGCTTATCTGGAAGCATCGTAATCGTCTAGAGAACTAACTGATAACTAATACTGATGGTTCTAAGACGGGTCAGAGTTGCTTATCTGGAAGCATCGTAACCGTCTAGACAACTAACTGATAACTGAAACTAGTGAGTATTACTAAACTGAACTCCTGAAGATCTGACTATTGTCAAACTGATCAGCTGACTTACTGAATGATACTGAAAATGCTGGTTTCTGACTAAGACTGGACTAGCATGCAAACTGAGTGTGAACTCGCATGATTTTAATAACCTGGAGATTCAAGAACTAATAGAGTCAAGCAACAATCGTATCTAATCAACTATGCCAAATCCTAATTTACTGCATTTCATAGAACTAGGGCTAAAACAATATTTCATATAGAGAGTAACAACATGCTTGATAAAAAGTGAAAACATTGCAAGAATATACAGGAATTTCAATCCACAAGAATATTCATAATCTGACTGAAGCTAATACTATTTCTTATATTCAGTGCTAGGACTGATAAGGAATTACAGGAGGGTTTTCGAACCCCTTCCCTTGTTGAATTCTCACATACCTGGAGTAGAATCCTTGAGAAGAAATCTTGGAAAACACCGAAAGCCCTAGCTTAGCTCTACACTAACTATCTGGAACTTCTACATTTTAAGAATCATGGGTTGAGCAAAAAATGAGAGACATTAAGTAGATTTCCCCCTTTAATTCTCTCCAAAATGTGCCCAAAACACGTAGTTTAGGGATTAAAAGCATAGGATTTTACAAAAATACCCTTAGAGCATCGCAGGAAAATCCCGTACTTCCAGACATCACGAGGCACTCCACAAGTCACGGGATTGGCAACGACTCATGGTGCCAAGCCGTGGCCACATCTAGAAAATCCCAAAATTCCTCGCCTAGGCAATGACTGACTTCACGAGTCGTCAAGAGACCTAATGACTCGCGATATCATCCGTTGTCACTAAACCAAAATTTCTCCTTTCATCCCCACGGCTAGTGACGATGAGTCATTACTTGACCTAACAACTCATCCTCTCCTCTCGTTGTCAGCACATTCTTGGGGCTAAGCTCTACCAGGACTCTTCCGACGACTAAAACAACGAGTCATTGCCTAACTTAATGACTCATCGTGTCCGTTGTTACCACTGAAACATTTTCTATGAGCTTCCACTCGATGACTCTTCACAACGACTCATTAATTGACCCAACGAGTCGTCATGTGGGTCATTACCCCTAGGTTCCTGTATAAAATCTACTACTTCAAGCAACGAGTCTGACCACGACTCGCTTAGTCACTTGACGAGTCATTCCATGGCTTGTTCTGTGGCAAAAATTTTCTAGTTCTTTCTAGTTTTTTCATGCAAAGCCTGAGTTGGTCTAGGAAAGTTTTTTTGGGGTGTTACAATATCTCCCCCTTAGGATCATTCGTCCTCGAATGAAGGCTAAAATTGCTGGAAAACTGGGAAAGGAGCTGCAATTCCCAAACTGAAGCTATAAATTGATTCTTGAAGGAGTGATTGACTATGAACTAGAATAAGCATACTAACTGAGTTAACACAACTAGTGCACACATTGAAAACCTGAATAGAGCTGATGAGTACTGAACTGAATAGATTATTGAGGAGAAATTTAATACCTGATGCTGAAACTGAATTGGAAAGGAATAAATAGGGATATTTAGCCATCATGTGTGCTTCTATTTTCCATGTGGCCCCCTCAACTAGCTAGTTCGTCCACAAGACTTTTACTGAAATGACTTCCTTGTTTCTCAGCTTACGAACCTAACGGTCCAGGATCTGAATTGGGACTTCTTTGTAAGAGAGACTGTCCTTCACTGCCACACTATCTGGTGGCACAACTGGATTCGATGCACTTCTTTAATAGAGACACATAGAACACTAGGTGCACAGATGCTAACTCTGAAGGTAATTCTAACTCATAGGCCACACTACCAATTCTCCTCAAAATCTTGTAGGGTCCTACATACCTTGGACTAAGTTTCCCTTTCTTTCCAAACCTCATCTCCCCTTTCATGGGTGAAATTTTTGGATAAACCCAATCATCTACAGCAAATTCTAACTCTCTTCCCCTCACATCAACATTTCTGTCGTCTCTGAGCTGTTTTCAACTTTTCTCTAATAAGCTTCACTTTCTGCATAGCCTTATGAACTGAATGTGGTCCTATCAAGGTAGCTTCACCAAATTCAAACAACCCTATAGGAGACCTGCACCTTCTACTATATAATGCCTCAAACGGGGCCATCTGAATACTAGAGTGGTAGCTGTTGTTGTATGCAAACTCGATGAGAGGTAGGTGATCATCCAAATAGACCTTGAAGTAGATCACACAAGCTCTCAATATATCTTCTAAGGTATGAATGGTCCACTCAGATTGTCCATCAGTCTGAGGGTGAAAAGTTGTGTTGAGCTTGACCTGAGTACCAAGTCCTTTCTAAATGACTTCCAGAAATCCGAGGTGAACTAGGTTCCTCTATCTAAAGTGATGGACAAGGGAACACCATGCAGTCTAACTAACTCCTGGATGTACAGCCTAGCATAATCCTCAGCTGAGCCTGTAGTTTTAACTCGGAGGAAATGTGCTCACTTAGTCATTCGATCTACTATCACCTACATTGGATCATGCTGCCGACGAGTATGAGGTAGACCTATAATGAAGTCCACATTCACTTCTTTCCACTTTCACATGGGTATTCTGATATCCTGAGTCATACCCCTAGGTCTCTGATGTTCAACTTTAATCTACTGGCAGTTTGGGCACTTAAACACAAATTTTGCAATGTCCCACTTCATGTCGTTCCACCAATAGATTTCACGTAGGTCATGGTACATCTTAGTGGCACCTGGATGGATAGAATATCTGTAGTTGTGTGCTTCTGCCAGTATTCTCTATCTCAAGTCATCTATGTCCGAAACACATAGTCTGCCTAGTAACGAAGCACACCATCTCCCCCCTTGAAAAAAGCTTCCATTTCTTTCCTTATAACTGCTTGTTTCAGCTTAAGCATTATGGGATCTTTATCCTACTTTGACTTGACCTCAACGACTAATGAGGATTTTGACTAACTCTGCAGTACTACTCCATCCTAAGCTGAATCTACCAACTGCACTCCCAGTCGGGCTAACCTATGAATATCCTTTGCCAATCTTTTCTGCCCTCTTGAATATGAGCAACACTCCCCATGGACATCATGCTTAAGGCATCCGCCACCATATTTTCCTTGCACGGGTGGTAAAACACACTCATGTTGTAATCCTTCAATAACTCTAACCACCTTCTCTAATGAAGGTTCAAATCCTTATGAGTGAATGCGTACTGAAGGCTCTTGTGGTCGATGAAAATATCCACGTAAACCCCATAAAGGTAATGCCTCCATATTTTTAAAGAAAATACCACTGCCACCAATTCAAGATCATGAATCGAATAGTTGTTCTCATGAACCTTGAGCTGTCTAGAGGTATAATATATCACCTTACCCCGCTGCATCAGAATGCAACTGAGGCCAACTCAGAAAGCATCACAATAGACTATGAACCCATCTTTTCCTTCTAGTAAGGTCAAAACTAGAGTTGTAGTGAGTTGATGTGTCGTGATTTTACGACACTTTCGATGCTTGATCTAAGAAACAACGCATATTCCGGGTATGTTTATGTAGATATGATGCGTCTGTGTTGAATGTTGGAGGAAAATAGGTCTAGATCGGAAAATAGGAAAAGTGAGGCATAAAAGGACTGAAATGCAGGCTTCTAGGAAAGTCACGAATCATTGTTGCAAAGCATGACTCGTGCCTGGAGCCGTGGGGAGAAGATCAAGTTTTAATGTTGAAGAAGCAGTGCACTTAATGGGTTGAAGGCACGACTCATCACGTCTGGTAGTGACTCGTTAGACCAGTCGTGAAGACTGGGAAGAGGATTTCTGAAAAATATCCAGTGAAGGCAATGACATATGTAATGAGTCATCGTATGATGGGATGACTCATCAGGAGAGCACTGGTAGGAATCGTCATGTGCACTGGAATTCTGGAGAACCAAGACCACGAGAGGCCTAACGGCTCGTGCCATGACACGACAAGTCATTAGGTGATCCGTTACCATGACTGGGCCTACTGTCGAGGACGGATGATTTTCATTTATCATGACTCGTTGGGAGACCCAATGATTTGTTGATTGGCCCATTACCTATGCAGACCTAGAATCCATGTTTAGTTAGAATAAGATTTGTTTGGAACCATAAATATAATTTTTAAGTTTATTGTTTCCAGACAGTTTATTTTTTACTATTTCAACTGGATTCTAGTGTTGTGAACAATCATTTTTGGTTTAAGAAACGAAGTTTGAAATTTTGTTCTTGATTTTGGGAATTAATCAACATTGGAGTTTTGTTCATCGATTTTGGAGTTATATTCAATTCATGTTGTTTTCTTCTACAAGTTTTTGTAGTTACAATTATGATTTATTCTATATTTTGTGATTGTGATTATTCAAGCATGAGTAGCAAAACCCATAACTAGGGTTGTGGGAACCATGATGAATTAACACGCATAGGTAAAACACTTACTGATTCTTGAATGGGGTTTAATGCATTTATTGTTTTTCCCTTCGTTTTAATTATTTCTTAATGATTGCAAATGTTGGAACTTGTCTTATTCTTACTTACCAGATCAAGGAGGTAGTGAATGGGAAAAGGGATTAATAATGGAGATTTGTGGCTATCAACCCTCATCTAATAGCTTGAACTTGTCCGGGGATAGCTAATTTGATATTAAGGGTAAGGGTTAATTAAGCATACACCCATATACGAACCAAGTTGCATGGTGATAATCATCTAGATAGGGGACCAACCATTTAGGTGAACTTAACTTACCGATATTGCATGTTAAACACCGGAATAGATCACTAGTGGTAAAGCCTTGTGATTATGAAGTCTTGGGGAAAACAATCCTAGTCAAGTTGTTGATTGAATACAAACCGAAATTGATTTAAACATCTAGTAGTCTTTACTCTTGTTTATTATTTTATTTCTTTCCCCCAGGAAATAAGTAATCCGATAGTAATAGCTAATCACATTAACTCAAGTTCTTTCCATATTCCCTGTGTGATCGACCTAAACCTTTTTTGGATTTTATATTTGACATTGACCGCTTTATATCTAAATTGCAAGGTGTAATTTGGGCGACATCAAATTTTGGCACCATTTCCGGGGAATACGGCTAAGGCTTTTGTTAATTGTGTTTGCTTTACTGTTGGTTCTTATTTTTCTTTTGTTGTTTTTTAACACGTCTTAGGTTCATGCATGCCTAGCACTAGGAGCCAAGGAAAATCCCTGGTTCAAATCGATCACGAACTTGAGAAAACACTGAGAAATCTGAGAAGGATGGCCAACATACAAGAATAAGAGACAGTGGACCAAGCCACAACTAGAATGTTGGCTGAGGAACAAGCTCGAGCTAGAGATCGTGAGTTAGCTAGGGTTACTAAAGAGCAATGCCTAGCTGCCGAAGCAGAGCGAGCTAGAAGGAGCAGAGGTCCAGAACAGCAGAGACAGCGGTATTTCAATAAGAATGATGATGCTGATGTTGATGAAGTCGGTGCCACTGGAGCTATTATCCCTCCCCCTTTGCCTGCTGGGGAAAAGTGTGATATTAACAGTGCTATGATCCAACTGCTCAACATGAAGGGGATATTTTCGGGTCATGCAACTGATAATGCACATACTAACTTGACAAATTTCGTGGGTATCTGCAAAGCTTATAAATAACCGGGAGTGAGTCAAGATGCGATTCAGCTGAGGTTATTTCCCCTTTCATTAGGGAGTGAGGCAACACTCTGGTTAGTAGAACTACCCAACGATTTTATCACTACATGGAGGGAGTTTTGAAAGAGCTTTTCTTGAAAGATTTTTCCCACCTTCCAGAGCCTTGCAGTTGAAAGATGAGATTTACAACTTCAGGCAGTTATTCTGCGGCACTTCATGAGACATGGTTGAGGTTCAAAAAGAAGCTTAAAAGGGTGCCCAACCACAGGATCCTAGAAAATACATTGCTGGAAATTTTCTACAAATCCTTAAATGTTAACACCAAGGCGGTGGTTGATACCGTGTCTGGAGGATCATTCATGAGCCACACTTATGTCGAGGCTACTGAGCTACTTAACAAAATCACCAAAATCAATCGCACATGGCACATAAGAGAGTCGGAGATTCCGGCTGGTTCTTATGCGGTAGGTATGTCTGCAGAACAAAGAAGAAAGGATGAAGAATGAGATCAAGATATTACTAAGATAAAGACCACAATGGCTTGCTAAGCATTTGATGGGAGCCAGAGATGAAAAAGTGAATGTTGTGGGTTCTCAGGGTCAGGACCCGAGAAATGATGGAGACGAATCTGAATTTGAGGAGGAAGCTAATTATCTGAATGGTCAAGGGGTGGGTTTTCGGACCAACACCCAAGGGTCTAACCAAGACTCTTGGCATCTAGGTCAGGGGAACCAAGGTCAGAACTATTATAGGATAACAATTACAAACGAAGCCAATACAAAGACAATGGAGACTGGAAGAAGCGTAAGGAGTACAAGAATGATAAAAGTTATCGGTATGTCCCTCCAAGGAACCGTGAGCTAGAGTCTAGTGGTTCAAGGGTTGAAGACATATTGTCCAAGGTACTTACACAGATGGTGGCAACATATGGCCATTTTAAGGAGCTCTGCACTGATATTTCTGGTATGAATCAAAAGGTGGAATCACATGTCGTGGCCATTAAGCAAATTGAGCAACAGCTGAGTCAGATGTCTGTTGCAATGAATCAGAGGTAGAAAGGAACACTTCCTAGCAACATAGTGCAAAATCTGGAAAATGACAGTCACTGCATGGCAATCACTACTAGGAGTGGGAAGGCGACAGTTGATCCTTCGAGACCAGTTATGATTAATGAGATAGAAGAGCCCGTATTGATTGATGATGTATAATGCCCTGGAAACTCAAACACTAGACCCGAGAGTTAAAACGGAGAAAATAGGAATTTTTGCACCAGGTCACAGAATGAGTCATTCTATTACCCATGGAGAGTGACCACGAGTCATTAAGTGACTTGTGGTGAGGAATGGAAGCTTATTTGGAAAAATGGATTTTTAGGTGACTACGGGTGAGACCACGAGTCGTGGTCAACACCCACGAGTCGTGATATGACCCGTGGCCAGGAATAATTAAAGACTAAGAAGAAATTGGCAGTGTACTCCACGATTACTCACCATGGGTTGTGGTAAGTCACCATGATTCGTGGGATGAGTCATGGTCAAGGACTTACCAAAATGGGTGAACTTAGATAGTGCACTCAACGAGTGCTCAGAACGACTCGTTAAGGAACACCACAAGCCGTGGTGTTGCCCGTGGATTAAAATAGATGGCACAGTAGGAATTTTGGGCAGTGTACTCAATGAGTGTGACCACGAGTCGTGGTCACTAACCACGAGTTGTGGTCACTGACCACGACCCGTTAGGTCACCCGCGAGGACTAACGACCAATTTTTCCCTGCGATTTTCCAAGGGTCGTTTAGTAATTTCCTACATTCCTAAACTTTAAACTACATTGTTTTAGTCGCAAATTTAGACATATTAGTGGGGTAAATGATTCCTTTCCTCATTCCCCACTCAAACCTTCAAGAAGCAAAATGTAAAATTTTCTCTCAGAGCATTTCAAAGCAAGAACTAGGGTAGAACTTTCCTCCTCGATTCTCAAGGAAATTCTTAGGTCTCTTTCATCAGGTATGTGGGAATTCAACAAGGGGATTGCCCCCCTAAAACTCTTCCTCAGTTCACTATCAGTTCTAGCCCTGAATTTTTTATTGTGAAGATATTGCTATCAAACCTTGTTTAATTCTTGAGGAATATTATGCTATGCAAATTTTTGCTGTTTTCCACCAAATTGTAATTAGAATGATGTCTATTCTGTTGAATGTGAATTTTTTCCCTAACTCTTGAAAACAGAAACTAGAATCCTGCATAAGTATTGAATTCTCGAAATTTCTTCAATCTTTTGGAGTTAGGGGTCTCTATAATAGTTGTATGTGTTAGAAACACAGTCAAATATATGTTAGACAATTTCAGTAAGAAAGTTTATATACTCAAAAATGTCAGCCTAGTCTCAGTCAGATTTTTTTTAGCAACCTCCGGGCTAACCAGAATAATGTCAGGTGATTAGTTTGACTACAAAAATTCCCGAGGTGTCGGTATCACCTCCCAGTTATTAGAATCAGATGCAGAACTCAATGTATAGGTCTACAAGGTGGTCATGACACTTAGACAGGTAGCTCTGACTAGCGCTAGGACCCCAGTCAGATTACAGCTTGTTCTTAGATGGTTACGATGCTTCTAGTTAAGTAGCTCTGACTAGTCTAGAGCCCAGTTTTAGAATCTGGTCCGATAAAACTCTCTGGGTACCTTCAGTTATATATCCCTGAATAGTCTTGGACCCTAGTTTCGAGCTATCAGCTTAGTATTCAATTTAGGTATTCCATTGGGTGCAGGACTTAGCACCGAGCGGACCAGGGTTCCAACGCACCTAGGTTCCCAAAACTACGTTGCAAGCGTAGGTTATAATATTTATTATCCTAATTGGCCCCAGACTTTTGCGATCACCCAGTTCATGTCTCTATACCCTGGAAAGGTATATTGGGTCCTACCGGTGGGGCGTATACGTCAGACTCCATGTTTAGCTCATGTGATTACATGTCAGTTATAGACTCTCCCACTAGTCAGTTCAGTCCAGTTTCAGTTCATTTCAGATCACTATTCCAAACTACCATCATACAGGGTCTTTTAGACCACCTCAATAGTGCAGCTATTCAGTTCAGTAGCTTTAGTTAGGCCTTGCATGCCTTTTTAGTTCAGCATTTTCTTTTATTTATCCCATGGTGTTGTGTTTCTCTCACTTAGTCAGTACATTCAAAGTACTGACACATACTTGTATGCTATATTATTTCATGATATAGCCGCAGGTTCTCAGACCCAGCGCCATTAGACGACTTTGATCAGATCTCCCTCTCTCAGTAGCAGAAGTGTGAGTCCTCATTTTTTGAGGACATTATTTCATTATCTCACTTACGTTTATTACATTCAATTGAACTTAGAGTTAGCTGGGGCCTTGTCCCAGCAACTCATCAGTTAGATGGCTTTCAGAGATAGGCTTGGTTTTTTTTCAGACTAGCAGTGTAGCTCAATCTATTTTGATGTTTATGATTCAGTTTTAAACTCTCTCATAAATGCTTTAATGTTATTATTTCAAGCTTCCACTATATGTATTTATATTACTCAAAATAACAGTGTATGATATACTAGGGGTTGACTTGGGGTTACTCGTGACTCCAAGTACCATGTTCGATCCAGGGTGTAGACTCAGGGGTGAAAACTTGGCATCAGAACACTAGGTTTAGAGTATCTTTGGAATTTCTAAAAGTTGCATCGAGTAGAGTCGTTTTCATGGGTGTGAAGCACGCCACACTTATGAAGAGGAGGCTACGAGATGTTATTAGGAAAACTCTCTTTTGTTCATACTCTTTATCGTGCGTTAAAGTTAAATCCCAGAAGCATCCTTCTAACTCGTGCTCTATTTTGTTTCAGTGACTGATGCCTCCTAGATGCGGTAAAAGAAGAAGGGCCGGCAATGCCAATAGACCTTCCCCACCAGCCCTAGTATCCCCTCAGGATGACACAGTGTCCACCGCGGAGTTCAAGGCAGCTATTCAGCTGCTCGCTCAAATAGTCACCAATCAGGTGACCCAGCAGGTGGTTCCAGTTAACACAAGCGGGTACACAACAGCTACTAGGGTGGAGGACTTCACCCGAATGAACCCCCTATCGTTTCAAGGATCCAAGGTGGGGGAGGACCCCCAAGAATTCGTGGATGAGATCAAAAGGATTACCTGCATTATGGGTGTTAGCTCCTCTGAGAGTGCTGATCTGGCTGCCTACAAACTAAAAAGGGTAGCCCAAATCTTGTATGAAAAGTGAAAAGAGGGTCGGCCAGCGGGAGCACGACCGGTGGAGTGTGAGGAGTTCAACATAGCCTTCCTGGATAGATTTTTCCCTTGGGAGCTGAGGGAGGAAAAAGTGGATGAGTTTATGAACTTGAGATAGGGCAACATGACCGTAGAAGAATACGCAATGGAGTTTACCAGACTGTCTAACTACGCACCAGAGATGGTAGCCGAAACAAGGGCTTGCATGTTGAAGTTTGTGAATGGAGTATCAAACCTGGTCCTCAAGGAGAGTAGGACAACAATGCTAATTAGGGATATGGACCACTCCAACCTAATTGTCTATGCCCAGCAGATTGAGGCCAAAAAACTGAAGGACATGGAGCCAAAGAATAAACGGGCAAGGACTGGCTCGTCAGATTACGGTTATTAGAGGTCTAGTGGTAGTATCCGCCCACAGTAGTAGCAGCAACAACAGCAGAGAGCCCCAGCACCCAACTCAGCCAACGTCCTAACCTTCCGATCCTGCCAGGATCAGAGGGGTGGAGTGTCTAGCTCTCAGTCTCAAAGCTACAACGCCGGGAAAAGATATCCAGCTTGCCCCAAGTGTGGCAAGAACCACCCGGGAGAGTGTCTTCATGGTCGAGAGGGTTGTTTTGGTTGTGGACAGCTTGATCATCGGCTTAAAGATTGCCCATCAGTAGTACAGGGGAGAGCACAATCCACCACATTATCAGTTCCAATAGGCCGACCAGCTCAGCAGGACAACACATCAGGTATGGATGGCGGTCAGCGCTAATACCATTTTTATGCATTGACTCCCCGTCAGGATCAGGAGAGCTCACCTGACGTAGTCACGGGTATGTTACGCCTCTTTTATCTAGATGTGTATGCCCTCCTAGATCCAGGAGCCACCCTCTCATTCGTGACTCCCTACATAGCAGTCCAGTTCAATATCAATTCAGAGGTCCTCTCAGAACCATTCTCAATCTCCACCCCTATTGGCGAGTCAGTTAGAGCCAGTCGGGTGTACAGAAACTGTCCAGTCTCGATCTTGAATAAAGTTATTCCAGCTGATCTCATAGAGTTAGACATGGTCTATTTTGACCTTACCCTCACATGGATTGGTTACACTCTGATTATCCCACAGTTGACTGCAAAACTAGAGTTTTCAAGTTTCAATTTCCAAATGAACTAGTGTTAGAATGGATGGGCAGTAGTTCAGCACCTAAGGGTCGGTTTATTTCCTACCTTAAGGCCTAGAGGATCATTTCCAAGGGATGTATTTATCATCTAGTTCTGGTCAAGGATTCCAACTTTGAGACCCCAACTATCTAGTCAGTTCCGGTGGTCAGGGAGTTTCCAGATGTATTTCCTGGGAATCTTCTCGGAGTCCCCCCTGAACGGGAAATAGACTTTGGAATAGACCTCCTCCGAAATACTTAGCTCATCTTCATCCCTCCTTATATAATGGCTCCATATGAACTTAAGGAGTTGAAGGAGCAACTAAAATATCTTCTTAACAAGGGTTTTATCAAACCCAACATTTCTCCCTTGGGTGCTCCAGTACTGTTCGTGCATAAAAAAGATGGTACCCTCAGAATATGCATAGATTACCGTCAGCTGAACAAAGTCATAGTGAAAAACACGGTATCCCCTACCCAGAATTGATGACCTATTTGACCAACTTCAAGGAGCCAGTTGTTTCTCAAAAATCGTCTCAGGTTGGGGTATCATCAGTTAAGGGTCAGAGAGTGTGACATGTCGAAAATAGCATTCCGAACTCGGTATGGTCACTACGAGTTTGTGGTTATGTCCTTCAATCTAACAAACTCCCTCGCAGCCTTCATAGACTTGATGAATAGTCTTCAAGCAGTATTTGGATATGTTTGTCATTGTATTTATTGACGACATTCTGGTATACACCAGAAATGAGGAAGAGCATGCTAATCACCTGAGGATAGTGCTTCAAAAACTCAGAGACCGCTAGCTATTCACCAAGTTCAACAAGTGGGAATTCTGGTTGAAGTCCGTGACTTTCCTGGGTCACATGGTCTCGGGCGAAGGTATTCGGGTTAATCCTCAAAAGATAGAAGAAGTGAAAGATTGGCCCAGACCTACCTCTCCAACGAAAATTAGGAGTTTCCTGGGCTTAGCTAGTTATTACCGATGGTTTTTGGAAGGATTCTCCTCTATAGCATCTCCTCTGACTAAGTTAACTCAGAAGAAAGTGAAATTTCAGTGATCGGATGTGTGTGAGAAGTGTTTCCAAGAGTTGAAGACTCGACTCACTACCACTACAGTTTTGACCTTGCCAAAAGGAACAGAGGGGTTGGTTGTTTATTGTGATGCCTCCAGAGTTAGACTCGGTTGCGTTCTGATGCAACAGGGCAAAGTGATAGCCTACGCCTCCAGACAGTCAAGGTTCATGAGAAGAATTAACCAACCCATGACTTGGAGTTGGTAGCGGTGGTGTTTGCGCTGAAAATATGGAGACACTACCTGTACGGGGTTCACATGGATGTGTTCACAAATCACAAGAGCCTTCAGTATGTGTTCAGTCAGAAGGACCTAAATCTCCGACAGAGAAGGTGGTTGGAGCTACTAAAAGACTACGACATGAGTGTGTTGTATCACCCGGGAAAAGCCAATCCGGTGGCTGATGCACTAAACAGGTTGTCTATGGGGAGCGTAGCTCATGTTGAAGAGGGAAAAAAAGAAATGGTAAAAGATATTCACAGGCTAGCTCAGTTGGGAGTATAGTTGGTGGATTTAGCAGAAGGTGGAGTGCTAATGCAAAGTGCATCAGATTCTTCCTTGGTAGTTAAAGTAAAGTCTAGACAGGACGAATATCCCATCTTACTCAACCTTAAGGAAGAAGTTCTTGGAAACGAAATAGAAGCTTTCTCCAAAGGGGAAGATGGTGTGCTTCGTTACCAGGGTAGGTTATGTGTACCGGATGTCAGCAAGTTGAGACAACAGATATTGGATTAAGCACACAGTTCTAGATATTCTATTCACCCTAGTTCTACCAAGATGTACCGCGATCTATGGGATATTTACTGGTGGAATGGCATGAAAAGAGATATTGCTAAATTTGTAGCCAAGTGCCTGAACTGACAACAAGTTAAAGTACAACACCAGAGACCAGGAGGTATATCATTATACCTACATGGAAGTAGGAAGAAGTAAATATGGACATCATTACGGGTCTACCTCGAACTCGTCGGCAACATGACTCAATCTGGGTAATAGTGGATCGGATGACTAAGTCAACTTACTTCTGCCCAGTTAAAACCATAGACTCAGCTAAGAACTATGCCAGACTTTACATCCGAGAGTTAGTCAGACTTTATGGGGTACCCCTATATATTATCTCATACAGAGGTACCCAATTCACCTCTCATTTCTGGAGGTCTTTTCAGAGGGGACTTGGTACCCAGGTCAAACTCAGCACAGCTTTTCACCCACAGATAGATGGGAAAGCAAAGCAAACCATTCATACCCAAGAATATATGTTGAGAGAATGCGCAATCGATTTTAAGGGCAATTGGGATGACCATTTTCCTCTTATCGAGTTTGCATACAACAATAGCTACCACTCTAGCATTCAGATGCCCCCGTTTGAGGCATTATATGGTAGAAGGTGTAGATCTCCTATAGGGTGGTTTAAGGTTGGTGAAGCTACCTTGATAGGGCCATACTCAGTTCACGAGGCAATGCATAAAGTTCAACTCATCCAAGAAAGATTAAAAACAACTCAGAGCCGTTAGAAATGTTATGCCAGTGTGAGGAGAAGAGAGTTGGAGTTTGCAGTTGATGACTGAGTTTATTTGAAAATTTAGCCCATGAAGGGGGTGATGAGATTTGGGAAGAAAGGAAAACTAAGTCCCAGGTATGTGGGACCCTATATAATTTTGAGGCGTATTAGCAATGTAGCCTATGAGCTAGAATTACCTTCAGCATTAGCAGTTATGCACCCAATATGTGTCTTTATTGAAGAAGTGCATTAGTGATACAACTTCAGTTGTTCTAGTAGAAAGTATGGGGGTGAAAGATAGTCTCTCTTCTGAAGAGTCCCAGTCCAAATTCTTGACCATCAGGTTCGTAAGTTGAGGAGAAAAGAAGTAGTTTCAGTCAAAGTCTTGTGGAGGAATCAGCAGGTTGAGGGAGCTACGTGGGAGGCTGAAGCAGATATGACGGCCACATACCCACACTTGTTCCCTTTCAGCTTAGTTTCAGTTTAAGGTACCAATTTCCTCCCTAAAACTATATTCAATTCGTGTGTTCCAGTTTATTTCATGTGATTGATCATGAGTATGATTAGTGAATTCAGTTCAGACTTGTACTTAAGTTCAGAGGTAGTCATTCTGTTAGTTTTCATCCTTCACAGTAAGTATTTGTACATAGTGATTAAAATTCTCTACTTTCTTGTGTGTTTCCAACATTCGAGGATGAATGTTCCCAGGGGGGGAGATTGTAATGCCCCGAAAACTCAAAAACTCGACCCGAGAGTTTAAACAAGAAAGGAGGAATTTTTGCACAAGGTCATAGAATGAGTCGTTCTGTGACTCGTGAGGAGTGACCACGAGTCGTTAAGTGACCCGTGGTAAGGACTGGAAGCTTATTTGGAAAAATGGATTTTTAGGTGACCACAGGTGAGACTACGAGTCGTGGTCAGCACCCACGAGTCGTGATATGACCCATGGCCAAGAATAATTGAAGACTAAGAAGAAACTGGCAGTGTACTCCACGATTACTCACCATGGGTTGTGGTAAGTTACCACGATTCGTGGGATGAGTCATGGTCAGGGAGTTACCAAAACGGGTGAACTTGGACAGTGCACTCAACGAGTGCTCACCACGAATCGTTAAGAAAAACCACGAGTCGTGGTGTTGCCCGTGGCTTAGAATAGATGGGAGAGTAGGAATTTTGGGCAGTTAACTCAACGAGTGTGACCACGAGTCGTGGTCACTGACCACGACCCGTTAGGTCACCCGCGAGGACTGACGACCAGTTTTTCCCTGCGATTTTCCAAGGGTCATTTAGTAATTTTCTACCATCCTAAACTTTAAACTACATTGTTTTAGTCATAAATTCAGATGTATTAGTGGGGGTAAACAGTTCCTTTCCTCATTCCCCACTCAAACCTTCAAGAAGCAGAACGTAGAATTTTCTCTCAGAGCATTTCAGAGCAAGAACTAGGGTAGAACTTTCCTCCTCGATTCTCAAGGAAATTCTTAGGGCTCTTTCATCAGGTATGTGGGAATTCAACAAGGGGATTGTCCCCCTAAAACTCTTCCTCAATTCACTATCAGTTCTAGCCCTGAATTTTCGATTGTGAAGATATTGCTATCAAACCTTGCTTAATTCTTGAGGAATATTATGCTATGAAAATTTTTGTTGTTTTCCACCAAATTGTAATTAGAATGATGTCTATTCCATTGAATGTGAATTTTTTCCCTAACTCTTGAAAACAGAAACTAGAATCCTGCATAAGTATTGAATTCTCAAAATTTCTTGAATCTTTTGGAGTTAGGGGTTTCTCTAATAGTTGTATGTGTTAGAAACTCAGTCAAATATATGTTAGAAAATTTTAGTAAGAAAGTTTATATACTCAAAAATGTCATCCTAGTCTTAGTCAGATTTTTTTTAGCAACCTCTGGGTTGACCAGAATAATGTCAGGTGATCAGTTTGATTACAGAAATTCCCGAGGTGTCAGTATCACCTCCCAATTATTAGAACCAGATCCATAACTCAGTGTACATGTCTACAATGTGGTCATCACACTTATATAGGTATCTCTGACTAGCCCTAGGACCCCAGTCAGATTACAACTTATTCTTAGATGGTTACTACGCTTCTAGATAAGCAGCTCTGACCAGTCTAGAACCCAGTTTCAGAATTTGATTCGATAAGACTCTCAGGGTACCTTCAGTTATATATCCCTAACTAGTCTTGGACCCTAGTTTTGAGTTATCAGCTTAGTATTCAGTTTAGGTATTCCAATGGGAGCAGGACTTAGCACCGAGCGGACCGGGTTCCAGTGCACTCAGGTTCCCAAAACTACGTTTCCAGCGTAGGTTACAATATTTATTGGCCTGAATGGCCCCAGACTTTTGTGATCACCTAGTTCATGCCTCTATACCCTGGCAAGGTATATTGGATCCTACCGATGGGGCGTATACATCGGACTTTACGTTTAGCTCACGTGGTTACATGTTTATAGACTCTCCCACTAGTCAGTTCAGTCCAGTTTCAGTTTAGTTCAGATCAATATTCCAGACTTAGAACATGCTTTGACCATCAGACAGGTTCTTTTAGACCACCTCAGTAGTGCGGCTACTCAGTTTAGTAGCTTTAGTTGGGCCTTGCATGCCTTTTTAGTTCAGCATTTTCTTTTATTTATCCCATGGTGTTGTGTTTCTCTCACTTACTCAGTACATTAAAAGTACTAACGCATACTTTTATGTTGTATCATTTCATGATACAACCGTAGGTTCTCAGACCCAGCGTCATTAGCCGACTTTGATCAGATCTCCCTCTCTCAATAGCAAAAGTGTGAGTCCTCCTTTTTTCAGGACATTATTTCATTATCTCAGTTACGTTTATTATATTCAATTTGACTTAGAGTTAGATGGGGGCGTTTCCTAGCAACTCATCAGTTAGATGGCTTTCAGACATAGACTTGGTTTTTTTTTTAGACTAGCAGTGTATCTCAATCTATTTTGATGTTTATGATTCAGTTTTAAACTCTCTCATAAATGTTTTATGCTATGATTTCAATCTTCCGCTGTATGTATTTATATTACTCAGAATACCAGTGTATGATAGACCAGGGGTTGACTTGGGGTTACTTATGACTCCAAGCATCGTGTTCCGTCCAGGGTGTAGACTCTGGGCGTGACATGATGATAGGATAGCAAATTCTGAGGATCCAATTTTGGTTGATGATTTAGTGGTGAAGACTGCTCCTAGTAATGCAAAGAAGCATGGATCTAGCAATGAGAAGGAGAAGGAGGCACAACAAAAGTTCACACCGATCCCTAGACCTTCTCCTCCTTTTCCACAGCGGTTGAAGAAAATGGTCGAAGATGGGAAGTACCACAAATTCATCTCCATGTTGAAACAATTATTTGTGAACATCCCATTAGTTGAGGCACTTCAACAGATGCCCGGCGATGCTAAATTCATGAAGGACCATATCACTAGAAAGAGGACTGTGAGCTTCGAACCTGCAGATAATTTACATCACTGTAGTGCAATAGCATCCCGTTCTCTTATTTAGAAGAAGGAAGACCCTGGAGCGTTCACCATATTGTGCACTATTGGAGCCTTTAATTTTACTAAGGCACTATGTGATCTGGGAGCTAGTATTAATTTGATGCCGCTAGCAGTGTTCAGAGAGTTGGGCTTGGGAGCCCCCAAATCGACTACAATGCGACTTGTGATGGCAGATCGTACGGTGAAGAATCCGGTGGGAATTCTCTATGATGTTCTAGTGAAGGTAGAGTCCTTTATATTTTCGGCCGATTTTATCATCCTGGACTGTGAAGTTGATTTTGACGCGACTATTCCTCACCACCGGACGTGCTCTTGTAGATATGGAGACTGGAAAGCTAAAATATTTGTTGAACAATAAGGAAGTGACATTCAATGTATACAGATCCATGAAGCATCCAAATGACATGAGGGTGGTCTCAGTAATTGATGTTGTGGAACCTGAGTTCCCAATTATGCCTATGGAAGAGTTATTGATTCTTGATGACTTTGCGGCAGTTTTCATGGATGTTGGTGCTGAGGAGATCCAAAGGGGTGAGGATATTGTTAATTCACTTGCTGGCATGGGGTCATAAACTTATGCTCCAAAGAAGATTGATCATGACCTGAAGAATCGGGTTACACCCACCAGCCAAGCCATCTATCGAGGAGCCTCCGGTATCGGAGCTCAAAGCACTCCCATCTCACTTGCGGTTTGTACTTTTGAGAATCGGTAACACTTTGTCGGTCATTGTTACAGCCGACTTGGAGGAATGGAAAGTGGAGGCTTTGGTCTCCATTTTTAAAAGATATAAAAAAGCCATTGGGTGGACCATTGCAGACATTATTGGAATCCCAGCTGGTATTTGCACTCACAAGATCCAGGTAAATCCAGATTGTATTCTGAGCATTGAACATCAGCTTAGGTTGCATCCACCTATGCAAGAGGTGGTCAAGAATGAAATCATCAAGTGGTTGGATGGGGGTGTGGTTTATCCTATTGTTGATAGCAAATGGGTGAGCCTAGTGTGTACTGAAAAAGGGAGGAATCGCGATGGTCCTAAATGCCAACAATGAGCTCATTCCACTTAGACCAGTCAATGGTTGGATAGTATGCATGGACTATAGGAAGTTGAACCATTGGACTCAGAAAGATCACTTTCCGATGCCATTCATGGATCAGATGTTAGACCGACTTGCAGGCAGAGGATGGTACTATTTACTTGATGGTTATTCGGGGTAAAATCAGATTTATATAGCCCCCGAAGACCAAGAGAAGACTACGTTCACTTGTCCATATGGTACATTTGCATTTAAGAGGATGTCATCCGGGTTATGTAATGCGCCCGCCACTTTTCAGCGTTGCATGATGTCCATATTTTCTGACATGGTGGAAGGAATCATTGAAGTCTTTATGGATGACTTTTCAGTGGTGGGTGATTCATTCGAAGATTGTTTAGCTCATTTGAGCAAGGTGTTGTAGAGATGTGAAAAGACCATCTTGGTGCTTAATTGGGAAAAGTTCCATTTCATGGTCAAAGAAGGTACAGTGCTAGGCCATAAGATTTCTGGTAAGGGTATTGAGGTGGACCGGGCCAAGATTGAGGTAATTGCTAGTCTACCACCTCCAATATCTCTTAAAGGTGTTAGAAGCTTTTTGGGTCATGCAGGGTTTTACAGAAGATTCATCAAGGACTTCTCCAAAATTGCACATCCTTTGTGTAAACTGCTTGAGAAGGAGGTGAAGTTTGTCTTTGATGAGGTATGTCTAAGGGCATTTGAATGCCTGAAAGAGAGATCGGCCACTGCCCCAATTATAGTAGCACCTGACTGGTCTTTAACATTCGAGGTTATGTGTGATGCTAGAGAAGTGGCCGTAGGAGCTGTGTTGGGTCAAAGGCGTGAAAAGATTTTCCATCCTATTTATTATGCTAGCAAGGCTCTAAATGCAACTCGAAAAAATTACATCATGACAGAATAGGAGTTATTGGCTGTAGTTTTTGCATTTGAGAAGTTTCGAGCATACTTTCTTGGAACAAAGGTGATAGTACATACAGACCATGCAGCTTTGAGATATCTGATGGAAAAGAAGGATGCCAAGCCACGGTTTATTTGATGGGTACTACTGCTGCAAGAGTTCGAGTTCGAGGTAAAGGATCGAAAGGGGACTAAAAACCAGGTGGCGGATCACTTATCAAGATTGGAACTTGATGCAGCACTTCGAGATGAGCATGACATAGATGATGCATTCCCAGACGAGCAGGTTTTAGCAGCCTCACAGGATCTCATCCCATGGTTTGCATACTTTTCTAATTATTCGGTGAGTGATGTTCTACCGGAGCACTTATCTTTTCACCAGAGGAAGAAGTTTATGTCTGACGTGCAGAATTTTTTCTGCGACTAGCCCTACTTATTTCGCATATGTGCTGATGGGGTGATTCGGAGATGTGTGCCCGAGGTAGAGATGTTGAGTATATTAGGGGCCTACCACTCATCCCCTGTTGGAGGTCACCACAGCAGGATTCGTACAGCCCACAAGATTCTGCAATGTGGGTATTATTGTCCAACCATTCACCAGGATGCACATGATTTTGCAAAGGCATGTGATGCATGCCAAAGGCACAGAGGCATGAGCTTCCTCTTATTCTCATCCTAGTATTGAGCTATTTGATGTGTGGGGAATTGATTTCATGGGCCCATTTGTGAGCTCAAACGGGATAAAATACATACTTGTTGTTGTTGACTATGTTTCGAAATGGGTGGAAGCAGTTGCGCTTCCAAATAATGAAGGGAAGAGTGTCATAGCATACTTGAAGCGGAATATATTTGCTAGATTCGGGACTCCCAGAGCAATCATTGATGATGGGGGTTCACACTTCTGCAACCGGTTATTTCATTCTTTATTAGAAAAATATGGGGTAAAACACAGGGTGGCAACACCCTATCGTCCGCAGTCTAGTGGGAAGGTTGAAGTCACAAATCGGGAGATAAAGACCATCTTGGCAAATATTATGAATGCTAACCGGACAGATTGGGCACGAAAGCTTGATGATGCTTTATAGGCTTATCAGACTGCATTCAATACTCGTATAGGTATGTCTCCGTATCAGCTTATTTATGGAAAATCATGTCATCTTCCGGTAGAACTTGAGCACAAAGCTATGTGGGCGCTCAAGAAGCTGAATTTGGATTGGAGCAAAGCTGCAAACTTGAGGCTTGATCAGTTGAATGAGGTAGATGAATTTCGTATGAAAGTCTATGAGAGTTCTGAAATTTATAAACTAAGAATGAAAATTCATCATGACCGGAAGATTTAGAAGAGAGAGTTCAGTCTAGGTGACATGGTGTTACTATTCAATTCTAGGCTTCGCTTGTTTCCCGGCAAGTTGAAGTCCAAATGGTTGGGGCCTTTTCGAGTGTTCAAGTATTCTCCCATGGGGCAATTGAACTGCAAAATCATGAAGGAAAGAGCTTTAAAGTTAACGGTCAACGGGTGAAAGCATATCTGGGGAGAAGCGAAGAAATAAAGCTAGTGGATCTCTGGGCTCTGGGTAAAATCTGAGTAACTCGGGGACTTGCATCATGCCGCAACATTAAATAAGGCATTGCATGGGAGGCAACCCATGGAGGTGTTTTGGTGGAGTCTGAGTAGTCAAAATACCCGCGTCATGTCGTGACGCTAAATCAAGCGCTTCTTCGGAGGCACCCAAGTTGTAAATATAAGAAAAATATAGTGTTCACTTGCGTTGATGTGTAAAGGTGATTAAGATGGGAAATTTGAAGTTAAAACCAAAAATCTGCACTTGAGTTGCTGGTGCCAAAAAGCATAGAACGAGTTGTCATCATACCAAATGACTCGTTAAATGGATCATCATCACTACTGCATAAAACAGTGTAGACAACAATTGACCAAACGAGTCGTTGCCAGTGACAACGAATTGTTGGGTGTTCCATCAAGTCTACTGGATCAAAGGTGGAATTAAACTGAAAAAGGTGACAATGACTGACTTAACAAATTGTTGGGAAACCAAACGATTCATTAAGTGGCCCATTAGGAAGCTACCACAGTTCAGGGCCTATGACTCAGGCCACGACTCGTTGGGTAGCACCACGAGTCGTTACGCGAGTCATTAGGTCCCAGGCAAGATCTTAAGCTCAAGCCACTGCACAAAGGGTCAAATGAGTCATTTCACCATATAATGAACCGTTACGTGGGTCGTGGTATATTTTTAATTAACTTCCACCCGACTCAACCCACGCACAAATTAGGGTAAATTGTTATTTTGAACATATAAAACTACTTGAATTTTTTCCCTCCAAACTCTCACCTGAATTTAAAGATAAAAAAATTAACTTCAAAATTACCCACTTCTTCACCATTCCAAGATCGCATTGCTCACTCTTGAAGCACTCACACACACGATCGCACTCTTTTTCTCAAGTAACACACCCTATTGCAATTTCAAATTCAAATATCTTCCTGCTCAAATCAAAATCACTATGAGTATTTGCTTATATTATGCTCTTCTCCACTTGTTTTCTCACGTAATCATTGTAAATTCGACCAAATGCCATGAGTTTTTTTATGGAACCCTAGTGGCATGACATTAAATGTGAATTTTTTTTCATGGAACCCTTAATGAATACGATGATATGTGCATGTGGGAACTTTAATTTCATTGATATGGAACATGGGTAATGGTACTTTTCATTAAACTCTTGAGCACGAGCCATGTAACGAGTCATGGTATCACCTCACGACTCTTCATATAGCTCATCCTGAGTGGGAATTGGTTTAGATGACTAGTTTACCTCACGACTGGTCTAACGAGCTATCGCCTCAGTTAACGACTCATTGTGATCATTCGTTAAGTCCACTAGTCCAACAAGAAAAAAACACAGCCTGGAGACAACAACTGACCTCACGAGTCGTGGCCAGTGGCAACAACTCCTTAAGTCACTCGTCATGTCTACAAAGACACAGTTAAGAGTTGATTATGTTTCATCTCATCTTGTATACTAACTGATATTCCATAGGTACAATGGCTCCGAGGAGTACAACAAAGGAAGGTCCGGCCAAAAAAACAAGTGTCGGAGAGGAGTCAACCGTCATACCATGGACTTTGGGATGCGCCCTCCACCTCCGAAGAGTCGAGTAGCTTGGAGGAGGAATACGAAGTGTCAGAAGAGCAGCTAGTGAGGAGAACAACCAGGGCTAGGGCTCAACGACCTACAAATCTGACAGCCCTGGTTGATGCTCCTACTCCACTTGCACGAGACCCACCAAGCTGAGTAGAAGTTGCAGCAAATGTAAAGTGTGTGGATGAGTCACGCGCCCAACAAGGGAACACAAATGATGAACTGACCGAGACTTCGAATACATCGAATGATCAACCAAGGCATGTGACGAGATGGTGTGTTCATGGTATGAGGGTCATTTACAATAGGGATATTGCTCTGAATGACAAAGGACATCCAAAGAGGAGCATCTATGAGGAGCCCATACTGGTCACCACCGGGCTCAAGGACCTCCCTGAGTTGCAGGCTTTGTTCGAAAAATACAGGTTCGGGTGGTTGACTGAGCCATCGGGAAGCTATAGCCCCTAGATGGTTAGAGAATTCTATGCGGCCTACGTAGCCACGTTACAACATCTGGCATTAGGTGGTCAAGACTGGAAGAAGAGGCCCGCTTTAACACAGGTGTTGGGTTGGGAGACGCCTGCAGACATATCTGAGAGGACCATCTCCAGACTGCTTTACGGGCCATACTATCATGCCCCGATGAATACAATCGAGTTAGAGCACAGACTATTCGAGCTCAAGAAAGTCAAAACTAAGAAGGTGAATAGTGAGGAGCGAATCAGGCAGTACACTTGGCTGTCACGGGTCATTGCCACAAGAAGTTCGTTGGTCAAAAGGTTGCATGGCACCAAGTCCCAGATAAAGAAGGCCATATTGAATTTTCAAGATAAGTTTTGGTGGTCACTTGTTCGGCACAAGCTGGTACCAACCAGCAATGATAACGTTCTTTCACTTGACAGAGCTGCACTGGTAGCTAACATCATAGAGGGGTACGCCATAAATTTCCCGCGGTATATTGCTAAAGAGATTCGAGAGCGGGTGATAAATGATGGCACTACCATTCCCTTTCCATGTCTTGTTAATAAACTATATCAAGAGTCAAAGGTGCCAGAGCTACCATCGGTTGATCAGCGCATAGCGGTCCATAAGATAATCGATATCGGGTTGATAAGAGATGACACAAACCTGGTATCGAGAGCGAGGATTCAAGATGCCACATCCACTGGAGCGACTCTATTGGCAGAGGCATTTAGCAGTGGTATGCAGACTGAGGCTTCTATATTTACTGAGACGACGGCAAAGACCACAGAGGCCAAAGAGATTGGTAGCCAGCCTGAGGCTACAGATGCAGCTGACATTCCTGCACCTGCAGAGATTCCAGAATCATCATCCACAGCAGCTGCACCTCAACCACCTATTGCACCCTCAAGTGCTCCTTCGATATAGTCACCATTTCCAAATAATTCCTGACCCACATGGCTAGACGGCTAGCAAAAGCTGAGAAACAACAAGCACACACGACTCTGCAGGTTAAGGTGCTAATAGAGCAAGTCAAGGCTTGGATTACAAAAGAGTTGGAGGCGCTCTCTAGCTCAGTGCATGGTCGGTTGGATGCTTTTGAGAGACGCATGGATGAGCACCTTGCACAGTTACAGGCGTCCGAGCTGGCAAGGTGGTATGCGGAGGTAGCAGCACTCAGAGCGGAGGTGCGGGAGTTTTCCGCATGATAGGTAGCTGCGATACCTCCACCTGTGCTTCCAGTGATAGAGGACGAGAGCGAAGAAGAGTTGCCACTGATATTTGACTTCATCACTGAGGAGCCAATGGTGCAAGATAAGGGCAAGAGACCTCATGAGGAGGTGAGTTTTGAGGAGGATGACTCTCTACTCCATCAGCAGAAGTGAAAGCGGAGAGAGATGGAGACAGCGTTGCATTTATCCAAAGAGGAGGCTCGATAGAGGGCCACAGTTGAGGCAGCGAGAGCTCAGGGAGAAGGTATGAGCTCAATTGGGTCTGAAAATGCACCAGGTCGCAGACACCTAGGTCACACAGGTATGTTCCCTATTTCCATGGTTTTGTTTTATATATATATGTATATGCATCGAGGATGATGAATGCTTTTATTTATGGGGGTGGAGAGGGATACCTATGTATTTTTGCTGAACATAACCCGAGGGTTTTTCTTGCTGGATATCTTTTCCCTCGGGTGTTCCTTATCTAAACCAGCACATTTAGGTTTTATGTTTTTGTGTTTGTTTGTATCAGTCGAAAGTAAGTTAGGTGCACTTACAGCAGTCAAAAGCATGAATTTTTGAATTTAGTTGAACTGATAATGTGATACCCCACCTAAAAAATTTTATGTGTGTATTAAAATAGACAAGTATGACCTTTATGAATCTTTACATGGAATTAAAACCGTGAACATGTTTACCATTGTATGGCTGTACCTAAACTAACACTTAGTAGAAGTGATGATGTTGACCAGCGCTATGTGTGAGCGAGATTTCATAGTTAAATTTTGTTGTGTGTGTCAATCTAGAACTTGTCAGGTTAGTTGTACTAAGATAGAGGATGTGAAGCTAGGAAAGGATCATAGGTCATTTTTGATTAATGAGTCCATTTTAGCCTTAAAAGACCGACCAAAAGAAAATAAATATCCCTTGATCTAAATTTTTGAACTTGAATTGACCTTTCTTTTTGTTTACACCAATTTACCTACCTGCTTTGATTAAAAATGAACCTGTCTTGGCCCTGGTCCCTCCTTGGACACTGTGAACCTCAATGCAGGCAAATCGCCTAAGTTGAGGGTGGCTATTATAGGGGTGATTAAGAAGAGTAGGGTGGAATGAGACTGGGTAATGAAAATGAAAGAGCGGGTGCGGTGTGCGTAATAAAAGAAAAGAAAGAAACAAAAATGTTGAAGAGAAAAAGAGCAAGAAAAGATAAGAAAAATGTTAAAGCAATGAATGCTTAAAGTGAAACACCACACTCATAGTTGCAAACGAAAATAAAAGAAGAAGCAAGTAAAGGAAAAAGGGAGAAAATATGAAAGAAAGGTTAAAAGTGGAGTTAAGGCGTGTGTAGTGCCAAGGAGGGTTGAGCTACTAGTCCCATATGTGCCATACCCAAACCCAAGCCTACGTTACAAGCTTAAAATAGTCCTATAGTGATCCTAGTTATTTGTCTAAAATTCGAGGTATTGAAAGTAAAGGCAAGCCTATGGTATTGCATGCACACAGTTAGAATTTCTTTATGTGAGCGAGTGTGATCTTACCTAGTCCCAAGAGAAATACATTGATATAATAATATACATATGAGTGAGTGTGGGACTTCTTTGAGGTGAGAGCATTTGGTCAATAAAATCATCTGTAAACTATCTGGGTCAGTGTTATAGACTTTTGTGCATGGTTGCAAGTGATAGTATTTTTCCATGTTTCGATTCCTCTGTGTCATGGTCGAAAATTTTGCACATGCATTATGATTTGAGTTTGTATGATAAAGGAGGGGTTAGAAAATTTGACTTGATGAGGAGTTGTGACTGCTGTAAGTTTCCTAAAGTTCTTTTGATTGAAGCGTCGAAGTAGTTTATTTTATTTTGTTTTTGCCTGAGGATATGCAAAAGTTCTAAAAGTTAAGGGTGTTGATGTGCCATGATTTTACGGCACTTTCGATGATTAAAACCAAGAAACTATGCACATTCCGATATATTTATGTAGATATGATGTGTTTGTGTTGAATGTTGCAGGAAAACAGGTCCGGAACGGAAAATAGGCAAAGTGAGGCATAAAAGGACTGAAATGCAAGTTGCTAGGCAAATCATGAATCGTTGTTGAAAAGCACGACCCATGCCTGGAGTCATGGGGAGAAGATCAAGTTTTAATGTTGAAGAAGCAGTGCATTTAACGGGTTAAAGGCATGACTTGTTACCTTTGGTAATGAGTCGTTAGGCCAGTCATGAAGACTGGGAAGAGGATTTCTGAAAAATATCCAGTGAAGGCAACGACAGATGTAACGATTCGTCGGATGATAGGACGACTCTTCCGGAGAGCACTGGTAGGAACTGTCATGTGCACTGGAATTTTAGAGAACCAAGACCACGAGAGGCCTAACGACTCGTGCCCTAAAACAATGAGTCATTAGGTGATCTATTACCAAGGCTGGGCCTACTGTCAAGGACGGTTGATTTTCACTAATCACGACTCGTTGGGAGACCAACGAGTCGTTACTTGGTCCGTTACCCATGCCGACCTAGAATCCAAGTTTAGTTAAGATAAGATTTGTTTGGAACTATAAATATAATTTTTATGTTTATTTTCCACAGTCAATTTATTTTTTACTACTTTCATGAGGATTCTAGTGTTGTGAACAATCATTCTTGGTTCAAGAAACAAAGTTTGTAATTTTGTTCTTGATTTTGGGAATTAATCAACATTGGAGTTTTGTTCATCGGTTTGGGAGTTATATTCAATTCACGTGGTTTTCTTCTATGAGTTTTTGTAAGTTACGATTATGATTTATTTTATATTTTGTGATTGTGATTATTCAAGCATGAGTAGCTAAACCCATAACTAGAATTGTGGGAACCATGATAAATTAACATGCATAGGTAAAACACTTAGTGATTCTGGAACGGGGTTTAATGCATGTATTGTTTTTCCCTTCGTTTTAATTATTTCTTAATGGTTGAAAACATTGGGAATTGCCTTATTCTTACTTACCGGATCAAGGAGGTAGTGAACGGAAAAAGAGATTAACAACGAAGATTTGAGGCTATCAACCCTCATCTAATAGCTTGAACTTCTATAGGGATAGCTAATCCGATATTAAGGGTAAGGGTTAGTTAAGCATACACCCGTATATGAACCAAGTTGTGTGGTGATAATCATCTAGATAGGGGACCAACCATTTAGGTGAACCTAACTTACCAATATTGCATGTTAAACACCGAAATGGATCACTAGTGTAAAAGCCTTGTGGTTATGAAGTCTTGGGGAACACAATCCTAGTCAAGTTGTTGATTGAATACAAATCGAAATTGATTTAAACGTCTACTAGTCTTATTCTTGTTTATTATTTTATTTCTTTTCCCCTAGGAAATAAGTAATCCGATAGTAATAGCTAATCACATTAACTCAAGTTCTTTCCATATTCCCTATGGGATCGACCTCAACCTTTGTTGGGTTCTATATTTGACATCGACCGCTTTATATCTCAATTACGAGGTGTAATTTGGGGACATCAGGAGTAGATTCTTCAACTCTTGGAAACTCTTCTCACATGCATCTAACTACTAAAACTCCACCTTTTTCTGAGTTAACATAGTTGGAGGAGACACAATAGAGGAAAATCTCTCTACAAACCGTCAATAATAACCGGCTAGACCCAGAAAACTCCTGATATGTATTGGGGAAGTGGGTCTCATCCAGTCTTTCACCACTGCTATCTTCTGAGGATCTACCTGAATACCCTCGCCTGAAACCACATGACTAAAGGAAGGCCACCGACTTTAGCCAAAATTCACATTTACTTAATTTGGCGAACAACTGGCAGTCTCTGAGAGTCTACAACACTATCCTTAGATAGTTGGCATGATCCTCCTTATTTCTGGAGTATACCAAGATATCTTCTATAAACACGATGAAGAATATGCCCAAATACTATTTGAATACCCTGTTCATCAGATCCATGAAAGTTGCAGGGGCATTAGTTAGTCCAAAGGACATAACCACAAATTCATAGTGACCATACTGAGTTCTGAAGATTGTTTTCGGTATGTCACATTCCCTGACCCTAAGCTGATGATATCTTGACCTGAGATCTACCTTGGAAAAACAACTGACTCCCAGAAGCTAATCGAACAAGTCATCAATCCTGGGTAGGGGATACTTGTTCTTAACTGTAACTTTGTTTAGGACGATAGTGGATACACATTCTGAGAGTACCATCTTTCTTTAGCACGAACAATATTGGGGCACCCCATGGAGAGATGCTGGGACTAATGAAGCCTCTATCTAAAAGGTCTTTCAACTATTCCTTCAACTCCTTAAGCTCAGCTGGAGCCACTATGTGAGGAATAGAGATGAGCTGAGTATCTGGAAGAAGTTCTATGCCGAAGTCTATTTTCCACTCGGGAGGGACTCTGGGAAGATCTTCAGGAAACACATCAGGGAATTCGCTGACAACTGGAACTGATTGTATAGTTGGGGTCTCAGAGCTAGAATCTTTGACCCGAACTAGGTGATAGATGCACCCTTTCAAAATGAGCTTCCTTGCCTTAAGGTAGGAAATAAACTGACCCTTAAGTGCTGAAACACTACGCATCCATTCTGAGACTGATTCATTAGGAAACTGAAACCTAACGACTCTAGTTCTGTAGTTGACTAAGGCATATCCAGAATGTAACCAATAAATTCCAAGAATGAGGTTGAAATCGACCATGTCTAGCTCTATTAGATTAGCTGGAATAACTTTACTCGACACTAAGACTGGGCAGTTTCTATATACCCGGCTGACTCTAACTGACTCACCAACTGGGATAGAGACGGAGAACGATTCTAAGAGGACTTCTAGACTAATTTCAAACTAAACAGCTACATAAGGAGTCACAAATAATAGTGTGGTTGCTGGATCTAGTAGGGCATATACATCTAGATGGAAAAGATTTAACATACCCGTGACCATGTTAGGTGAGCTCTCCTATTCCTGATGAGAGGACAAAGCATAGAAGTAGTTTTTTTGCTGACCGCCATCCATACCTGAAGTAGTCCCCTACTGAGTTGGACGACCTGTTATGGCTGCTGAAGTAGACTAAGTTTTCCCCCGTCTTGCCGATGGACACTCTTTTAACCTGTGACCAACTGCCCACATCCAAAGCAACCATCATTTCCCGTGTGGCATTCACTTGGATGGTTCTTGCCACACTTAGGACAAGCTGGGTAATGGTTGCTGGAAATGTAACTCTAGGACAGAGAGCCAGATGCTCCACCCTTCCAATCCTTGCGGGATCGAAAAGAAGGGGTGTTGGCTGATGTGGGTGCTAGAGTTCCCTGTTGCTACTACTGTGGGCGACTACCATCGCTGGACCTTTATTGTCCATAATCAGATTGTCGTATTCTATCCCGCTTGTTCTCCCCCTCAATATCCTTTAACTTCTCTGTCTCAATCTGCTGTGCATGAATGATGAGACTAGATTGGTCGATGTCCTTGATGAGCATTGCAGTTTTGCACTCCTTAATTACCAAATCTGACACTCCATTGACGAATTTGAGCATGGGAGCTCTTGGATCAGTAACCATCTCTGGAGCATAACTCAACAACCAAGTGAACTCCAACGCATATTCCTTCATTGTCCTGTTACCCTGTCTCAGATTCATAAATTTCGCAACCTTAGCCTCCCTTAATTCTCGGCGAAAGAATTTATCTAGAAATGTCGTGGTGAACTCATCCCATTCTATTGTTCCTGCTTCTTCTGGCCTCCCTTCCTTCCACTGATTGTACCAAATATGAGCCACCCATAATCCGTGTGATCTTCCTCACCTCATCCGCAAACTCCTATGAGTCCTCTCCCACCTTAAATCCATGAAAAGATGGAGGGTTCATTCGGGTGAAGTCTCAAACCCTAGAAACTACTATAGACCCATTTGCATTCACTGGAACCACCTGCTGGTTCACTTGGTTGGTCACAGTCTGAGTCAACAGCTGAATCGTTGCTCGAAATTCTATCCAGAAAACTTGATCGTCCTGAGTGGCTGCCGGAGTTAGTGGGGTAGGTCGATTGGCATTGCCAACCCTTCTTCCATTTCCTCATTTTGGAGGCATATTTTCATTGAAATGAATAGAGCATGAGTTAGGAGGACATTCTCGGGATTCAACTTTAATGCACGATAAGGAGTATGAACAAAATGGAGTTTTCCTAATAACGTATTGTAGTCTCCCCCTCATAAGTGTGGCGCGCTTCACACCCATGAGAAGGACTCTACTTGACGTGGCTATAAAACATCCTAGGATACTCTAAACCTAGTGCTCTGATACCAAGTTTGTCATGACCCGAGTCTACACCCTAGACGGGACACGGTATTTGGAGTCGCAAGTGAATCCAAGAGAACCCATGGTCTATCATCACACTGGTAACAAATTAAGCATATGCGGAAGCTGGGGAAAAATAAATATCAAAATCAAACTATTTTGGAAATAGTAAACATGATTATAAAGAATGCTGAACATTTGTGTCTGAAAGCCAACTATTAACTGACGAGTTGCTGGGACAAGCCCCCAGCAAACTCTAAAGTTTAACTAAGTACTGAACTAACTGAAAAGAAAACATCTTCCTCGGAAGATGAGGACTCACCAATAGAGTTGCTGCTGGAATCGTCGGGAGGAACTACTGACGATGCTGAGACTGAGGACTTGTTCGTGTATCATAATACGATACAACATAGAGAGTACGTGTCAGTACTTTGAATGTACTGAGTAAGTGAGATATACAATAAGCATGAAAAATAAGCAGCTGAACATAAATGACATAAAATGACCAACTGATACTGAGTACTGGTAGATGTTGAGCTATAACTAGGAAACGGTCAATAATGACCCTGACTGACAGTCATAAACATGTCCTGGATCTGAGTGACTGAACTGAGCTGAACTGATCCATACTAACTAATGAGAGAGTCTATAACCAAATATAACCACGTGAGCTAGATGTGGAGTCCGATGTATACACCTCATCAAAGAAAGCCCACTATACCATGTCAGGGTATAGTGGCTGAGGTGGGTGACCACAAGCTTGGAGCCCATTTGGGCTAATAACCTACAATGGCGACGTAGTTTAGGGAACCTAGGTGCGTTGGAACCTCGGTCTGCCTGATGCTAAGTACTACTCCTAATGGATAGTCCTAACTTGACTACTAAGCTGATAGCTCCAAGATGGGGTCCTGGACTAAGTCAGGAATACTTATTTAGAAGTAACCTGAGAGTTTGTAGGACTGAATAACTGAAATTGGTATTCTAAGACTAGTCGAAGATGTTTATCTGGAAGCGTAGTAACCATATAGAGAACTAACTGATAACTGATACTGATGATTCTAAGACTGGTCAGATCTTCTTATCTAGAAGAGTCATAAATGTCTAGAGAACCAACTGATAACTGAAACTAGGGAGTATTACTAAACTGAACTCCTTAGGATCTGACTATTGTCAAACTGATTAGCTGACTTACTGAAAGGTATTGAAAATGTTGGTTTCTGACTAAGACTGGACTAACATGCAAATTGACCGTGAACTTATATTATTGTAATAACATGGAAATTGAGGAACTAACAGAGTCAAGCAACAATCGTATCTAATCAACTATGCTAGACCCAAATTTACTATATTTCATAGAAATAGGGCTAAAACAATATTTCATAAAGAGGGTAACAACACGCTTGATAAATAGTGAAAACATTGCAAGAATTCACAAGAATTTCAATCCATAAGAATATTCATAATCTGACTGAAGCTAACCCTATTTCTGATATTTAGGGTTAGGACTGATCAGGAATTACAGGAGGGTTTTGGGCACAAGGGAAGGGCAATTTCCCCTGTTGAATTCTCACATACCTAGAATAGAATCCTTGAGAATAAATCTGGAGAAATCTTGAAGAACACTGGAAGCCCTAGCTTAGCTCTGCACTAACAGTCTGGAACTTCTACGTTCTGAGAATCATGGGTTGAGAGAAAAATGAGAGGGATTAAGTCAATTACCCCCTTTAATTCTCTTCAAATCATGCCCATAAGGATTAAAAGCATAGTATTTTATGAAAATACCCTTGGAGCATCAAAGGAAAAACCCCTACTACCAAACCCCACAAGGAACTCCAAGAGTCGTGGGATTGGGAACGACTCGTGGTGCCAAGTCGTGGACATATTTGGAAAGTCCCAAAATTCCTCGCCTGGGCAACAACTGAGTTCAGGAGTCCTCAGTAGACCTAATGATTCGCGACGTCTTCCATTTTCACTAAACCAAAATTTCTCCTTTCATCCCCACAACTGGTCACGATGAGCCGTTACTTGACCTAACAACTAGTCCTCTCCTCCTATTGTCAGCATTGCCTCGGGGCTAAGCTTTACCGGGACTCTTCCAGTGATTAACACAATGAGTCTTTGCCTAACTTAACGACTCGCCTTGTCCATCGTTACCACTGAAACATTTATTATGAGCTTCCACTCAACGACTTGTTACTTGACCCAACGAGTCGTCATGTGGGTCATTACCTCTAGGCTCCTGGATGAAATCCACTGCTTCAAGCAACGAGTCTAACCAAGACTAGTATAGTCACTTGACGAGTCGTGCCACGGCTCATTCTGTGGAAAACAATTTCTGGTTCTTTCTGGTTTTTTTCATGCAAAGTCTGAGTTGGTCTAGCAAAGTTTTTTTAGGGTGTTACATAGGCCTTTGTTTTTGTATCTGTCAGTTATGGATAACTCTTTTGGTTGTGTTCTTGAACAACATGATGCCATGGGAAATAAGGAACAAGCGATATATTATTGAGCAAGAAGTTCACAAGCTATGAGGTAAAGTACACGCTTTTAGAAAAGACGTCTTGTGCCCTAACTTGGGTCTCCCAAAAACTGAAGCACTATATTTCGTCCTACACATTTTACCTCATATCCAAATGGATCCTTTGAAATATATCTTTTAGAAACCTATGCCAACTAGCAGGCTAGCAAAGTGGCAGATTTTACTTACAAAGTTTGGCATTGTGTATGTCATCCGTATCGTTATAAAAGCACAAGCATTGGCCAATCATTTGGCTGAAAACCCTGTGGATGATGAGTGGGAGCTGTTAAGAACTTACTTTCCCAATGAAGAAATAAATTTAGTTGAGGAAGAAGTTCGGGATGACAGTTACGTTTGGAAATTATATTTTGATGGTGCTGTCAATGTTAAAGGTGTAGGGATTGGGGTAATTCTGATTTCACCAACCAGTCATCATTACCTTGCCATAGCATGACTCTTCTTTTGTAAAAATAATACAACAGGATATGAAGCTTGCATCATGGGTTTAAACATGCCAATAAATCTACATGTACACGAATTAGTAGTTTTGGGAGATTCTTTAAACATGGCAATAAATCTACATGTACACGAATTAGTAGTTTTGGGAGATTCTAACTTGCTCATTCGGCAAGCTCAAGGTGGAGGGTAAACTCGAGACATTAAGCTCATTCCGTACAAACAATGTCTATAGGACCTCAGCAAAAGGTTCAAGTCCATTGAGTTCAAATATATTCCCAGATTTCTTAATGAGTTGTTTGATGCTTTGGCCACTTTAGCATCAATGCTTCCATACCCAGGTAATACTTATATCGATCCATTAGAGATACAGATTAGAGATCAACATGGTTATTGAAATACAATTGAAGTAGAGCCATATGGTGAACCATGGTATCATGACATTAAATGATTCTTGAAAACAAAAGAATATTTGATACACGCAGTGGAGATCAAAAGAAAACTATTAGGCGACTGGCCAATGGTTTCTTTTTGAGTGGGGATATATTATATAAACGAACCCCATATCTAAACCTATTGAGATGTGTGAATATTCAAGAAGCTGAAATAATCATAAAAGAAGCGCATTTAAGGGTATGTGGCCCGCACTTGAATGGTTATGTTTTGGCGAAGAAGATTCTGCGAGCAGGATACTATTGGCTTGCCATGGAGAGAGATTGTTTCCATTTTGTTCGCAAGTGTCATCAATGCAAGATTCATAGTGACTTCATTCATTCTCCCATGTAGAGTTGCACACTATGTTTTCTCCTTGGCCTTTTGTTGCTTGGGGCATAGATGTTATTGGACCAATTGAGCCAAAAGATTCTAATGGACACTGATTCATTTTGGTTGCCATTGACTACTTCACCAAATGGGTAGAAGATGTTACTCTCAAATTAGTTACCAAAAAAAGTGACAAACTTTGTACATACCAACAATCATATGTCATTTTGGTATTCCAAGGATCATTATTACAGACAATGCAGTCAATCTTAATAGTCATTTGATGAAGGAGGTATGTAAACAATTTAAAGTTATACATCGCCATTCTACCCCATATAGGTTTAAAGCTAATGGAGCCGTTGAAGCAGCGAATGCAAATATCAAGAAGATTCTTCAAAAGATGGTCCAAGGGTCTAGGCAGTGGCATTAAAAACTACCCTTTCATCTTTTGAGATATCGTACCATTACCTGTACTTCAATTGGTGCAACTCCTTACCTATTAGTTTATGGGAGTGAGGCACTCATACCTGCAGAAGTAAAGATTCCCTCCCTTCGAAGTTGTAGAAGTAGAGATTGATGACACTGAATGGGTCAAGGCCATGCTAGAACAACTATCACTGATAGATGAAAACAGCTAGCGGCAGTTTGCTTTGGTCAATTATACCAACAAAGGATTGCTCGAGCTTACAACAAAAAGGTGTGTCCAAGGCATTTTCAACTTATTTTGAAATGTATCCTTACACACCAAGAGGGGGAGAGGGAAAATTTGCCCTAAATTGGCAAGGTCTTATGTTATCAAACAAGTATTGTCAAAAAGAGCTTTACAATTGGCAGATATACAATGTAAGGTCGTAGACATATCCATTAATGAAGACTCAGCCAAAAGATACAATGTCTGACACATTTTACCTTGGAAATTTTTGTACTTAGCATTCTCAGGTTGGGATGAAGAAAGACTATACCCAAACACTACTTACCTCTTGCTATCCCTTTTGAGCTTTACTCAATTTTCTTTGTTTTTCCCTATTTGGAACAATTAAGCAAGTAAAAAAACAAACAAAAAAACTATGTGTTCAGTTGAACTACGTTCGACCTGATTCCTAAAAGATACGCAGGCAGCCCTATGTCGGGGTTTGGTCAAACCACCAAAATAATAAAAATCATATTTTCCTAGTAACCGGGGCATAATTTTATTTTTATTTATTTATTTTTGTGTTTTGCTGGATAGTTTTAAAGTTGTAATTCATTCTAAAGTCCTTTTTTCCTATCCCCGTTAAGACCTTCTGATCAACCGTTGAGAAAGCTAAGTTTAACGTGCCGCTAATATCTGATTTTATGCTCATATAACTTCTTTCTTGTGACCACAAACAGAGAAAGAAAATGAGACATTCTTATTGATGAAACCCCTCATGGGCACCACAAGGCAATAGTAAGTTGAGAGAAAGGAAATAAGAGTCTTAATGGTGAAAACCCTCACCGGCACCATAAAGAGATAGTAAGTTGAGAGAAAGGAAATGAGAGAGTCTTATAGGTGAATACCCTCACGGGCACCACAAGGCAATGATAAGCTGAGAGAAATAAAATGAAAAAATCTTATTGGTGAAAACCCTCACGGGCACCATAAGGCGAGGGCAAGTTAAGAAACTAAATTGAAGGAAGCAGTGGCTGAAAACACACATATGACACCTTGATCAAATGAGGGGTTTCTATCTCATCAAGAGCACGATAAGATAGAGAATTTTGGGTTCAAATTAAAGGGAACAACACACTATGATATTTAGACAACTCAGAAGGATCAAACTTCCACTCCAAAATGCATTTCATGATTCATTGGAGTTGGCACGTACCTTCAGATAAGTTTTCCCAATTTTTTCTCATTTTATTGAAAGGGACCCGTTTGTTTAAACTATATCTATTCACCTTCATTTTTGTCATTTTCTTGTCTTTGTTTAAATTAAATTCTTGGAGTCCCTTTTTGACATAATCTCGCATCAAACACAAAAGCAAAGAAAAGGATACAAGTTTGACTACGGTTTTTCAGTAGTACAAAGCAACCACTATTGGTCATGCACAATACTGGTAAAAATATAAAGTCATTTGCGATTAACCAAGCCCAAAAAGAAAAAATTTATTTTAAGATATGGCAAAATGATCACCAAAGAAAGATGTGATTTAAGAATGAGATCAACTACACCATAGATAGAAAATGATACTAGTCAAAATAGTCAAAATAATTGTTGAAAGACAAAGGTTCAAGACCTCCAAACAAGTTATTCAATCAGCAGAAAGCCAATTTTTTATAGAAGTTGGGTGGACCCAAAGTGAATTTTCACAAGGGTATCATGGCCACAAACCTACCGCCAAATTTAAACTCACAAATATTTCTATGTTCAAATCAGGAGCAAAGTAGTTGTGGAAAACAACTCATAAAAACAAACACGAGTCTCACAGAGTGAACTTCTCAAATCTCTGCTTTTTCTTTGCTATATATATGATTGTTTTAGTATTTGTTACACTATTTGAAAATAAAATAAATAAATAAATTTAAAAAAATAAACCCCATCTTCTTCTTCCTGGCTTCAAAGGATACGACATCTCCTGATCGCATTTTTTAAAAAATAATAATAATAAAATAAAATAAAATTCATGTTCTTCTTTTTGGCTTCATAGTGTATGGCATTCCCTAGTCACATTTAAAAAATGATCCTCTTTTTCTTCTTGGCTTCACAGGGTACGACATGCCCTGATTGCACATTAAGGAACAAAACCCCTATTTTCTTTCGTTTCATGGCTTCACAGGGTATAATATCCCCTGGTTATATTTTAGGGAACAAAAACCCCTATCTTCTTTTCATTGATTCACAGGGTACATTTTAGTGCTTAAACCCCATTCTTCTTGAGTAAAAACCCTCTTAGTCACAATTTTTGAAAAGCTATAAGATTTGGTATTACCTACTTTCTAAAAATGATTGAATTCTTCAGATCTTGTTGATTCAAGCACCTTTTCATATGCATTCTGTACTTGTATGATGTTGTTGGATATGATGTAGTATCAAGATATTGAGTTATTAACTCTAATGACTTATTTTTCCATTTTAAATCAGATTGATTCAAAAGAAGTATTACTTCTTCCTTGGGGTTTTTATTAAAAACCTCTATGTTTGTATTACTATCATTTGTCAAGGCAGTAGAGTATGACTTGCTACTTCTTTCTCCTGTTTCTTGGGTTTTCATAAATTCTAAGAACTTCTGGTACATCAGATTATTGGGATTGATCCCTAAACTTGATGCGGCTATTAGCCTCTGATTTCCATGTTGAGCAAGGATATTTTCATGACTCACTATTCTGCGACCTCTTTCTCTTCCTCTATTAGAGGAAAAGCTTCTTGTAGGTCTATGCATCCTGAAATATACCCTAACAAAGTTATTAGCTCAGATATTCTCTAGTAAGAAAATCAGTAAAACAATTTTCTAACCCTTTTTTATAAAAAAAATTCAAAATCAAATGGTGCTAATAGAGCTTGCCATCTGGAAAATATTTCTTTAGAAACATCATGTTTCACATATTTATTAAAAATTGAATTTAGCAGCTTGGCAATCAGTTTTTATTAAAAACTTTTGATTAGAAAGGTCGCCTTGAAATTTAAGAACACATTTCACTATAGCGAAGATTTTCTTTGCTATAGTGGCATAATTCTTTTGACTATTAGTCCATTTTTCAAAATAGAACTGGACCAGATAGGTGATACCTAAAGCTACTCCTAGTATCCAACCCCCTCCAGAGGTAAGAGATTTTAGGTTTGGAATATGACAGATCTGGAGACTTTATTAGAAAAGAAGTTTAAGGGATTAAATCTCCAACCTTTAAATTTAGAATAAGGTACTTCTATCAGTAAGAGGAATGATATTCCAAAGGATGAGATTAATAAAATCTGAGAAAAGTATGCTAGGAATCCAGTATAAAGGATGTATTATTATCCTAGGTCAACTCCTCAAGATGTTCTATTGGAAGAACGGGAGACTTATATTTCTAATAGTTACAGTGGAAATGAAATCTATGAGTGGAATATTGATGGTTATACCAATAGATAAATTTATATGCTGATGTATAGAATCTTGATATTCAGTATTGTTTGTAAAGCAAATGGTAATACAGAAAACAAGACTGCTAATATGATTATAGCAAGATTTACTGGACAACTTAAAGGATGGTCGAATAATTATCTCACTGAAGTCCAGAGAATGACAATTTTGAATGTTGTTAAGGGTAAAGGAGATACAACAGAATCTAATATAGTGTATTCCTTAATCCTTACTATTATAGAATCGGAATATTTATCTCCGAAAAATCTTCTTTGTATGGAAGACTCACCATATGTTTCTTTCTTTCCCAAAAAATATTTGGGTGGTCTCGACATATTTGAAGTGAAAACTAATTTTTCAAAATTTCTATTTTTTCCCTTATCTTAGAATTTTGAAGAGTTTCTTCTATTGTAATACTACAAATTTCATTTTTCTAAAAGTCAATTTTATTTTATTTCGAAGATATCATATTTTTAATGTTACTAACATATTTTGTAAAAGGTTGAGAAACAAAATCAATTCTGATTTTCTTTTTATAAAAAGTATCAGTTATTCCGGTTTCATCCCATCTGGTAATTGAGTAGATATGCCAGAAAAAAGGCATATCTAGGATTATCTCATTAGAGATGTTTTTTACTAAAACAAATGATTCAGGAATGCAAATATTATTTATACAAATATTCGCTTTGGATAATTTATAATTAATACTCATTTTCTGCCCACTTGCATTGCGGAGACTGTGAGTAGTTTTATGAAAATATCTAGAAGGTATTAGCCCTTCTTTTATACAGTTTAAATCATCTCCACCATCAATTAGAGAAGTAAAATCTTTTTTTAAGTTATAATCAATAAAAATAGTTATTTTTGCAATAGGTTTATGGGCTGTAATAAGCTCAATGGTTCCCAAAAACAATTCTTTTTCTACTGGAGAAATATTAGAAATCTCCGAAAAATTATTTTGAAAAGTACTAGAAAACACTTGTTTTCCAGGGTATTTATGAACTTCCTCTGCTCCTTCAATCAAAGAGATCCTTTCATCTAGAATCATATTATGTCTTTTAAGGGAGGATATTTCCTTTTTGAGATTTTCAATTTCCACGACCAAATCTTGGGCTGTAGTTGGAATATGATTCCTTTGAGACCTTTTATTGAGTTGTCTTGTTACCTCAGTCATGGTATAACTTTTACTTGGAGAGGTAATTTCCTTTGAATCTCTAATATTACTTGTAGAGGCTTGAGTATTACCAATCTTATCAATAATATGAGATCTTAAATTTGGATCATCAATTGCCTTAAGGATTTCCATCAGATTATCAGTTGTTAAAACATTTATGTTTAATTCTTTGAACTGGGAGTATAACTAGTAAAACTCATCCTTGTCTTTGTCTTCACAAGGCTGTCCAATATTACATGGCAAACATTCTTCCTCTGAAGAACTCATATAATTTTCATCATGGAGAACCCTCAAATATTCACTTGTTGAGGATCCTTCATTATTCGAATGCTTTGACCCAAAATTTTCTGGTGAAGAGTTGAATAAAATCTTGAATAATGAATCTTTGATATTATCCTCTAGGTCAAGACTCTTAATTTTATCCTTGACCTTGCAATCTTTCGTATAATGACCTACTCTTCCACATTTGTGGCATGCATTGGATCTATTATTTTTTAAGAAATTCGATTCCTCTATATTTCTTTCTCCTCTTTTCATGCTTTTCCAGGCACCTCTCCTTCCTTTCAGGCTTATAAGACCTTTTCTTATATTTTTCTTTAATCTTCTCCTTTCCTTTTTGTCTATGACACTTTTTTGAGGTTCCAGGCATTTCAATGGCGATCTGTTCACAAAATTCCCCCAATTGTTGTTTTTCATTAAGGTGATATCTCTTCACCTATTTATTCAACTTTATCTCATTACATAAAGATAATACTTCTTGGGTGCACACACTTATTAGTTTACCATAAGTGCAAGCTTCATAATTTATACTTACTTCATCTCCTCTGAGGGCTTTCCTAACCCTTTCTGCAAAATAAGATTGAAAGTCCATCTATAAATTTAGACTTTCAATGATGGTTATTACACTCAGGGAGTTCCATTACTCTGAACACGAATACATCCTTATACCATCTAAAGGATGTCAAGGTTTTACACCTAAGGTTTTATAGCATATTCCTAATGGTCTCACTATTATCTGCCATCTTCCAAAAAAATATTTTTTAATAGTAAGGATTAAGAAATACACTATATTAGATTCTGTTGTATCTCCTTCACCCTTAACAGCATTCATAATTGTCATTCTCTGGACTTCAGTGAGATAATTATCCCACCATTCTTTAAGTTGTCAAGTAAATCCTACTATAATCATATTAGTAGTCTTGTTTTCTATATTACCATTTGTCTTACAAACCGTACTGAACATCAAGATTCTATGAATCAGTGTATAAATTTGTCTATCCATATAACCATCAATATTCCGCTCATAGATTTCATTTCCACTGTAACTATTAGAAATATAAGTCTCCCGTTCTTCCAATAGAACATCTTGAGGAATTGGCATAGGATAATAGTACATTCTTTGTACTGGCTTCCTAGCATGCTTTTCTGAGATTTTATTAATCTCATGCTTTGGAATATCATTGCTCTTACTGATAGAAGTATCTTCTTCTAAATTTAAAGGTTGGAGATTTAATCCCTTAAACTTTTTTTCAATAGTCTCCAGATCTGCCATATTTCCAATCCTAAAATCTCTTACCTCTGGAGGGGGTTGGATACTAGGAGTAGCTTTAGGTATCACCTCTTTTCCTTCAGACATCCTGCACCTTTTTTAATTCTGAACACAGGCTATCAATTTTATCATGCAAAGAGAGAATATATTCTCCTAAAATACATACATTAATATTTATATAATTATTCTGCCTAATGAATGTTTGAACATGTTTATCAGTGATTAAAGCAGTATCATTATCCATCATATCCGCAAAAGCTGTAAAATATACAGTTTTATCACCTTTTTCAATTTGAAAAGATTGTTGATTGATTTGGTAATTGTACCATTTGAAAGCTTATAATCATGTTCTAGCATTACAATATAATCATAAATATACTTATTCATAAACCATGGAACAAAAGCGATTGCTTTATTAACTTGTGAAAGATCATTATAAAAATCTTTTTGAAAAAACTTTTGTTAGTCTTTATTAAAATTCTTTAAAAACCAATTTTGAAAATGTTCCCATTTGGATTGAAAAAATTCTTTTTGGATCTCTTTCCTTATTCGAGATCCTGGTGAAAAATCAATTTTCTTTTGTAGATCTATATAAACCAGTCGGAAAATTCATATGTGAAAGAGTAGGCTCCATATCATAAGGCACAATATGATTTTCAATTTTAATATTATCAATGTGATCCTCTCTTACCTAGGAGTTAGATTTATCAGATCTAGAAGTATCATCTTCTCTGATTCGAGAAGTTGATGCTCTAGATGGTAAATCTACAATATAATCAGCAGGAAAGATATAAGAAGAGTTAGATCTACACATATATGATGTAGATATAAGCATTCTTGAGGATAAGCCAATATCATCAGCATATTATTATCAGTAAAATGGATTTGAACAGTCCCATCAGGGGTCTGTTCAATTTCAGAAATATCTGAAGAAATATTATTTCTTGGTGGGGCTGCTTCTTCAATCACCCACTCTTTTGGAAAACCAATTTCATCTATTTAATAGGTCTTCTGGTTATAACCTTTGACCTACTAAAATTAGTTTCAATCAAGATCGACTCATTTT